>JAHWFP010227542.1:1078-31495 GCA_023313725.1 Lithobius niger
CCCCCCCCCCCCCCGCGAAAAATGTGCGCTTCTCGTATATCCATTAAGACCGTCTGCAGATGATTCCTGCAGCCAAGATTAGTGTTGTAGCCAAAATAAGTAAGTATAGCTCTCCAAACCGATAGTAACCGTTAGTTGTAAGGAAACGTGTCTCGTTTTTAACGAAAAGACATGTTGGTTTAAAAATGTTCTATAAAATGTTCCTTACACCCATCTCCTGTCGAAATTCATACAATAAGTATGTTGAACACACTTAACACGTTTGAATGCCCACATCCGCAACATAGTCAGCACCTAAAAGATCGAAGAAGCCAAGAAACCAGGTGCCAAGGCTTTTCTAGAAAATCTTTTGTAAAAACTAGACTTGCAGAAACGGTAATAATAGCATCAAAACCTTGCAACATTCACATCATGGGGGTCCCAGAAGCTGAGGTGTTTTTAGAAATTTTGATTCTGAAAGTGCCATTTTTGAGGTCCAAAAATGACTTTTTCTTCCAGTTGATCAGTGTGCTTTTGACCCCCCCCCTCTTGACGGCACCTGAAAACTTTATGAGGCCCCCCCCATCGAGAAGGTCTTAAATAATGACCCCCCCTAATCCCCCTCCTTCCTCCCCAGCGATAAATGATGACTGGTCTCTTACACGACTAGTTACACAGAAAAGTTGACTTTTACACAGCTGACTTTTTAAAGCATTTTCAAGACGTTCACATTGTTCCCATTTTCAAAGACATAATTAGTTCTCGCCAATCACAGATTGAATTTGGCTACAGAATATGCTCAAGGAAGATACATGTTCGCACAGAAGAAAAAAGTCGTAATTATAAACAGAAACAATTTTTTTTCGTAGTTTGGCTTAGCAATTAATCAGTAGCGCTGCGCAGCTACTATCTCAGCGGGCCTTGGGTAGAAACATCTAATTCAAGTGTCGGATACAAGGGCGAGCTTCAGTCAAGGAAGGAAACAGCTCCGCACTTAACTGTGTTTCCGGCTTAAGAGTTGCTCGCGCGATCAAAGTTTCGATTTCGGGTTTCGGTTTTCGAGACGAATTAAGTATATTTCAGGGATCTGGCAACAGGTGTCGCATCCGTACAGTATGGGGTTTTTGATCACACGCTAGAGTAAACTGAATCTGATAGAGTTGAAAACTCATCATTTTCATAGACTCATGTTCTTACTTAGTCCAGCACTGGAAACACCCTGACCTGGAAAATACCACTGCTCTATTCAGAGAGTCTCAATGTCGTACAAGAAGTAATATAGTAAACATTTGCATCATGGCCCTGCAACCACCTGTACTACACAATCACAATTCGAACAAAACTCTCTATTCAAAAAGGGTGTATTCGGGTTCTGTTTTCTCTTGGTGTCTCCAATTATTCTCTTGAAGCCCCCTCCCCATAAATAGACCTCTAAATTTTCTGAGACACTTCCTGGCTGATGTATCATGTAGGGCTTCTGGTTTCCTATTGTCATTCCCTTGTGCCTGACTTAGGTGCTTTTTCTTGAATGAAATGTAAAACTACAGCTTTGATTGTTTATGATTCACTGATTTTTTAGTATGAAGGATACTAATTTTAAATTAGTGATCTCTTCTAGAAATGCAACAGATATGTGACCCATAATATTTAAGTCAGAGGTGGTGTAAGTTACACTTTATATCGTCAACCTTTTCACTCCTGATTATAGTCAATAATTTAAGTTTAGCATGAATTAATTACTTTACTATCTATATTTCTAATCTATGAAATGCGTCTAGCACACCAATTGTTAGAAAAAACACAAGAATCACTGGAATTGGCACTCTGCGATACCATCTAAACCAGTATTATGTAACGTAGCATTTTATCTTTAGGGCCATGATGGCCACATTATTAGCATAACTGAGTTGATTACTACTGTTAGATTAGCGACAGAATGCTACAAAGATGTGCACCTTAATACTTAGGTCGAAGGCGGTATAGGTTACATTTTATATCAACATCACATTGTCGACCTTTTCAATCGTGATTATGGATTCTGATCATTGTCTAGCATGCAGTCACATCTTTTACTATTAATATTTTTAATCTAAGAAATACATTTTTCACTCCAATTGTTACAAATTATGTTAGAGTCATTGGACGTAGTACACTACAGTACCAGTCAAACCAATATCAGGTAACATAGCTTTTTATTTAAATCGGCTGCAAAGGCACACATATTTTGTATGGGATGCTGAAAACGCAGCAAAAAATTCAGGCAGAACGGACAAGGTCACAAACAAAAGCCTGTTGAAATAAATATGATACGTTGATTAGGCCTACATAAAAAACTAAAACGTGGAAAAAGATTAACAGTACCTCATATAAAAAATCTAAAACCCGAATTTAGCCAAGCGAACATTGCATCCAGATTTTTAAGGAGCATTCAAAATCGTGGAACAGTGACCTAGATAAATATAAGTGTAAATTTTGTCTGGGTCTTACTTCTCTCTAGGGCTGTTGACCCTGGAGAATCAGCTCCTGACTTCTTCTACACTCACGTGACTCAATTTAACCTTCAATTTCAGTTTTGTTTGTTTTCCTCTTGATGTACTTTGTTTCTGTAGGTATCATTGTTGAATTGTTTCTTACCTCATTGTCGTTTTCCTTCAAGTTACAACTGTTGTTGTTTAGCCAAGCAACTGGAAACCAGAACCTTTCCCTTGTTAGGGGATTTATGTTTTGATATATATTTACCTTCCTATTATAATGATGTTTATGAAGAGAATTTCTTCCAAGGATTGTACAAATTCCCTTGACTGTCAAAAGGTTTGGATTATATGTTGTGTGTAAGAAGATCCAAAATGTAAGTTATAATTTTTTTGTTTGAACTTGGGAAAAATCCCTGCCTTCTCTTCTAAGCCTAAATTGCTAACAGCCATGACTAACGTCCGAACATGTCTTCCTTACGATGGTCATATTATACCCAGAAGTTCATGAGAAGTAAATAAAGAGAAATTGGAGTCTCCTAAAACATTTGCCTGCTTAAGTCATTTTCTCTACCAAAATCATGGGAGGAAACCCCTATGCACCGAGAGACTGGATCATAATGCTACTTTTTATCACAACAAGAGTGTGTGAGAATGGGAGTTCAAGATAAAACCTAAATTATTTAGTGGTAAGTTGGAATAATAATGAGTTCTAGGTTGAGCCGCATCAGGAGCAATTTCCCAAGCGTTATTGCTCTGATCTGGTACAGCCCTCGTCGACTAATACTACACAGTGGTTAATGGGTTCCGTGGATCGAAGCAGTTCGTAATGTGGCAAATGACTTAAGCAGGCCCTTTTTTTGGGGGGGGCTGTATTTCCTCTCTATTTATTTCTCATGAACTTCTGGGTATAATGTGAGCATCGTAAGGCAGAACATGTTTGGACATTAATTAGGTAATGTTTTCATTAAAGGTTTTAGCAATTTAGGCTTAGAACAGAAGGCAGGGATTTTTTCCTAGTTCAGACAACAAAGTATAACTTACATTTTGATATATCCTGACCTCAGTACACTCTGAATTATATCCTAAATACGATACATTTTTTCTCCCAAACTTGCATTGTGAAAGCTTGTCAGCCCTCAATGGGGAAATGTCGGGGTGTTACTTATCTCTGGCGCCGTTGACCCTGTAGAAGCAACTCCCGACTTCTTCTATTAGTCCTGACAGTAGTGAAGTTTGCCTCGATGCACAACAGCTCGGCTACGTTCTACAATACTAATTCTTATCGCCTTATCTGTGACGTCACAGATAAGGTGACGAACAGGGGTTAGTGTTAGTATGAGTATGCATTTTTATAGTGATTTGCATGTTTTTTATTAAATTTTGCGTAGCATCTACCTCCTTCGAAGGTTGGAAGTAGAAAGAAAGATGGCGTCCAGTTGTAAGTAATATGTAAGGCATGCTCACTCTCTGATTGGTCGAGAGTTGGTCACGTGAGTAGAGGGCGCTTCCGGTCGTGCCTTGAGTGGTAGGAATTGGAACTAAATGGAGGTTACTAACATATCATCATATCGTCATTCAGAGTTGAAGAAAAATAAAAGTTTTTTTTCTGTCAAATATGTTTTATTACGTGTTGTAACAAGACTCAGAATTTAATCGTCATAAAAATACAACAGCTAAAACAAAAAGGACAAAATATGTTGTTACAAGTTTGGATAATAAAAAATAACATTGTTGATATACGTTATCGGATTTACCTTTTTTTTACAATGTATTACCAGGTATGGAATAATGCCCACATGATAAACTCCTAATGCCATCACTTAATACATACCGTTTATTATCGTAAGCGGTTAGGAATAGTTTATGCTGTTCCTCGGTCACTAGTTGGTTAATTTTACTTCGAAGAAAATTCTTCTTAAAACAATATATATTTTGATTTTGCAGCATCTGTGAGTTACTTCTTGTTTCAGTACACGTCTCTGAAACCCTTTTCCAACAAGTTTGTTAACATCGTCATAAATCAACGAAAACATTTTAGCTTTCAGACCACAAAATTCTAGAATGGGAACGGAACAAGTCTCGTCTTTAAAAATGCCAGGCATTTTCTTGTTCCGGATCGAGTACAAAGCATGATCTGTGGGACAATCACTCGTATCATATCTATCTAGATGCAACAATATGTCTGCATATATATTATCCGTAAAGATTTCATAACATAAGGCATCGGCTTCTGTGAACAACAATAACGTTTTGCCTTATTTAGTTCAATGTACGGTTTTAACCAAGCTTTCTGCGCAAATGACAAAACGCAGTAGATTCTACTCATTACTAACCCTGCGAAAGATTATACTTTAAGACTTTGTAATGAACAATATATTTTAATTTAGGATGCAAATTCGAAGCGAGTTTTCTAGAACTGTCCGAAAGGTTAGGAATCCTACGCAAATCTTGACAATAAGGCGACAGTTGCTCGTACCAGTTGAGCATTGATTCTGGACACAATGGATAATCAGAATGGAGGTCGTGCAAGTGCGGGAGAAAATCCAGGTACACCTCTACAATGTATCCTTTTGCTGCATCATCTTCTATGGAAAGAATGTCTAAATCACGGATTTGATCTTCCGTCAACCATATACAATCGCAAAAAGGGAGCACTTGACTGAGGCTCCACCCGTACAGATTATTCGCATCCAAATACATGATGTATGAGTTGGGTTTTTCAGGACAATAACTCTTGCCTGTAAATGGCTTATTAGCACGTGCAAATCGTTTCGTTACCATACTCACACCTCCTCGTATTACTCTTTCAATGAATAAGTGTTGATCGATGTTAGTCAACAACTCCAACCGAATCTTTGCCATTTTCAATGCAGCCGAAAATGTAGGACTGGGGCTGCTGTAGTAATGAGCAGGATCTAACTTGTAACATTCGAAACAAGTCTTTCTGAAATCTGTCAATTCACACGCTAATAAAAAACAATCCAAATGCAAATATAAATTAAAGTAATCTGCAAATGTATTACAACCCATTTCGTTCCAAACCTTTAATGCGTATTCATAGTCCTCGTCACTGATGCCTTCTTTAGTCAAACTACAGAAAAAAGCTTCCTTCGGCGGTAAAGCCTTCTCCTCAAATCTAGCATAGGAGTCTAAGTATTCATAGGGAAATATCCCTTTACGCTTTAACAAAGGCCATTGCTCCGAATATTCATACTTGAGACCGTCAAGTTGGGAATCTTCACAATGACACCAATTTGTCTAAAGACCATGGCAAAAATTTAAAAGAATCAAAGTATAATACATTATCAATTTGTACAGACATGTAATGTTGCACATTTTCTGGAATGACACTAACATTTGGTTTACCAAAGGTTGAAATACCTCGCATTATTAGATGCCTGTCGTAGCGGGTCAGATTATGAAAGAACACAGGCAATGTTTTCTTAAATTTATATTTGATATTACATTGCGAGTGAGCGGGACCTCTATAAACACCTGTATAGTGGTCATGATCACGAACCTTCATTTCACCATCGACGATGAGTTCTTTTCAAATATGACATAAGTTAATGGTTCGAAAATGAATTTTGTCAAATTCTGTAATTACTAATGGTTTTGGTTGTTTTAACAAAGCAACATTTTTACATCTTCGATGGCTAACAGAAAGCGTGGCACGCAATCAGAACCTCTATACAGTTCGCTAGGTACCACCGTTCCTAAACAATCAATCATAACGTAACAATAACCACAAGGTTCATGTCAGTAATATTCGTACATGTAGGAATTTTCATCATTAGGTTTCCATCCTTGTATACGAGTTAATATCGACTCAAAATCTGCGTATATCACAAATGGCACAGCCAACTGATTAGCAAAATTGTTAAACTTCATGGTATTCTCACCAGGTTCTGGCATAACAATTCTTTGCGCTTTATGTTCTTTACAATATATTTCATGTTCGTATAATCTATTTCGTTTGTGTTGAGGACACAAACAGTATGTACAAGTATACTTATTGAACACATCGTCTGATATCAATAGATTGAAATTCTTAATAAAACAATAGTGATTGTCTTCTAACAATAACAACCTTACTATTTCGTCTCCATTCCTCTCACTAATGTAAAGTGGATAGACCTCTTTGTCTGAATAACTGTACACATTAATCTTTAAATTGTTTAAAATTTTAAACTTGCGAACGTAATCTAAAGGTACTGGTTAAGAGATTCCGTCGACATGAAGAGTGCGTAACATATGCTTGTAATTGCTCACCCTATTGGGATTACCTGTAGTAGGATGTAAGGCGGCTAATATGGAATATTCAAAACATTTTAAATCGAAACATTTGACATTTACTATCGCCTTTTTATGCACAAGAAAAGAATCTAACGGTTTATAACAACCACCAGCTAAGGGTTGATATGTCGCAAAATGGACATCCAAAGCAAGAATATTCCATAAAACCCATCCAGAACTTTGCTTTTGATAATGATCTAAATGTCTTAACAAGTCTAAGTAAACCTCTTTTAAAACATCTTCAATTTGATCAAGACGAAACACTGTGTACGGTTTTGACGTAAATAAATGGAAATTGTATTCGAAGGTTTGTGTAGTTCGAGTTTAACACTCGTCACAAGTTTAACCTGGCGAAGGCTGCTACATACCTCTTCAACCAAAGAATGCAACTGCTTGTGTAAACTAAACAAAAATAATTCCAAATTTGGATGAAGAGTTTCATCAACCGGAAACACATAACTAAACCTTGACATATAATTCCGAAAAGAGCTTCTGGTCTTCTTAAACGAAGAGATTTTTTTATTGAGATGAATATCTGGTCTGTTCGGCACAACATGAGAACGATGATGGTAGTGGTTCAATTCAATTCTTGAAACAAACCCTTCATTTCACTCACTGCAAACGTTTTGAGGAACTGTAGGTGATGGAACATGATCACGTATCTGGTGAAGACGATGTATGCGGCGGTTTTCGAAATGTCGACCACAAACAACGCAGTTTGCATCGGCATCGGCTGGGTGACAATTGCGTAGAAGTCTCAGAAGACTGCTTTTGTGTCTATACTGTTCGAACCCCACCTCGGACAAACATACATCCTCACACCTTGAGAGCATCCAGAGTTGTGCACATCGAATCGATTGGTGACGAGTCTTCAGCCGATTGCAGAGGCGTTGCCCTCAAATAACCTTGTGACGTCTGTAAAAAAGAAAAAAGTCGTGTTACGAAATTGTAGGGTTAGAAAACTAGAACAAGAAAAAACCATAATCACATTTTAAGTTTATTAATACTATTTACAAAATTGTACACATAACGTTCATGGAAAGCTGTTTGCCTTAATTGGTTAACAATGTAATTGGGAGTTAATCCCTTTGATCTCATAATTATGTAAAAAATACAATGTGCACAGGTTGAAGATGTTGGTGATTGAATTTGAAACTTGTTGCGCCAAATCTTCTAACCATTCCAATCACTCAAATACTGTAGAATGTTGTAATTGTTTTCTAAGTTGAAGCTGAAAGAGTAAAAAAACTCGATTCCATTCTTCATTTTGTTCAAGCCGTTGACAGACCAATGGCTTCCTGACGAACTGCACGTGTCAGGATTAACGACTAGAAACGATTTTTTTCTATTAATTACAACAGGTAAGTGGTTTGTGGGATATTCCCCAGGAAATGTGGACATCTACCTCTCGAGATGTCATTGATCTGCTTCGTGTTCATCCTTCCAGGAACACTTCACGATCAAAAGTAACTTCTAAAGCCTTTGGTATCTCATAATAAATCAAAACGTTAGTTGCTTTTGCGAGAGCAGTGTCAAATCTAAGTTCTATTCTGATGACACCTTGTCTGTTAAGTGAAACGTGAGAGCTTGAATTTTCGGCGCAACCATCCGGAGTCAGATCATAAGCAAACATACAACGTTTTGTAGCAAAATCTGCAATCTTGATGCCATAACCTACGTTTTGAAATGATGTGTATAATCCGTGAAATAAGTTCATGTAGGCTCGGGTGTAGGTCATGGAACTAAAGTCGGGTTGTAGTGGTTTATCTATTTGTTCCTCATCTACAGTGAGCAATAAGTAGTTCAAACCGTGATTTTCAAATATCCAAGGATGTTCTGTTTGTAAACTCCCGTGTACGTTTCGTTGTCAACAAAACAAATCAAAACAAAAGACGGCACCTATCCTTGAAAAAACGTTGTCAATAAATTCTTAAGTCATTCCGCTAGAGATAGTTTGAATTTTAATGTCGCTGTGAACAAATGAATATTTTGCGCTATTTTCTTGCAGTGTTGTCATATGAAATGCTAGAATGGATGGGCAGGGTCTAACCTTTTACAAATAAAGCAGCTGCTTCTATTTGTATTTTTGGTTTTAAAGTACCAGCAGCAGCGTTGGACAACTTGAGCGAAAATTCAGGCTTTGATAAAACAAAACGAAACTTGACATTAACAATGCTCAATAGAAGTTTCGACAAGTTGCAGGCTTCAGTATGAATTCGCCCCATTAACTGTACGTTTTTAAAATTTGCGATTGCAGCTTTCGTGTTATCTGCAGTATTCCACATGGCAGCTCCCAATTGACAGTCTTTTGCAGCATTAGAGTAACTAAGCAACGTTTGCAGGTAAGCTTTATATCGATAGGTGTTGCTCCTACAGAAATCAACTTCCTGTTGAAATAACAGTCCACTTGTGAAAAAAAAATTGTAGAAATAGGTTAGTAGGTGTTATGAAAGCACTCAGTGCAAACAGTAAGATCTTCTCCAGCAGCGCTTACAACTTTCAGTTTTAAATAAATACAGGTTTGTGCCAAGTCCAAATAGTCTGTTGTTCCGTCAATCTGAAATTCTATACTTGAACTAGGTGTTGCAATAGGCCAGTATTCCACATACTGGTTGCATTCTATAGACACTTGTGTTGGTGGAACTTCAAATATATCCAATTCTGTTTTCAAACACGCACAAGCTGAAGGATGTATGAAAGACATTCAAAAAAATATAGTATCTCGAGCTACTTTCTTATTTTTCTTCTTCTTTTTCTGACTAACTTTCACTGTTCGTCGTCTCTTAGTAGCATTCGTCTTGGAAGAGTTGTGTCTTCTCTTGCGACCGCTGCCAGATTGACTGACCTTCGCCCTAATATCGCCTAATATCTGTTCACCAGTCAACTGTAATCTATCCTTTGCGCTCTGTTTAAAATTGTTACCAGCAATTAAATCTTGCACGATATTACTTCCGGCTCCTAAAGCGTTGTGTCCTAAATAGCTGCCAATTGAACGAACAAAAGGCATTGCATATTTAGGTATACTAGCGAAGATGTTTGCCAACCCATACCCAGCTTGATGTCTAGCACCTGAATACACGTTTAAAACTCTAGCCTGTCTCCGATAGTGAGCTGTATAGGACAGCAGGCAGCCATTGTTTTACTCACGACCTTTTCCACCTGACGTGCCAGATTAGGGGTTTGAATAACATCTTTGTAATGTGTGGTGCAGTGGCAACCCGGACCACTGCACTGTGACTGAGGTTGGCGCTAATGACCAAGTTGTCGACGCGCCATTAAGCCTCAATCCCCCCACACCTTACGTGCAAAGTAACAATGGTGTGTCCTTGGGAAAGAGAACGATATTATATCACCATACTCATCACAAAATTTAATTTCTATTGTTTGCACGTTATTAACAATTGAGAATAACTGTTGCCGACAGGTCTCGGATTTCTTATATTGGTGTAAATCCAAATATAACCTGGAAGGTTGTTGTTATCAAGAGGTGATGGGGTAACAGCTGTAACAGTTAATTCAGCTCGAGTTTTGTAAGAGATACTTTTATCGAGAACGACTACAACACCTCCCTTTGTAGCAAGACTTCCGTCATCGCGATAAGGGTAAAGAGCTAATTGATTTGGTTCAAAACCTAACCTGAGAGCCATTCGTTTTCCCAGTAATAATCGAATATACAAATTAGTAGTTGGTCTTATGTCATTATGGATAGTGTAAATTTTTATGCTGTTATTGTAACTAATTTTAGGTGTTTTCCTCTTTTCATAAACCAATTCTTGAAAAGGATGCCTTATAATTTTCAAATTTGCCTCTCCTAAACACTGCTATTTCCTTATTTATTGTCTCTACTAGGTCACTGGTTGTGTCATAATTGATACCACCACTTGTGCATTTTAGTTTGTATTCAATGGCCATGGGAGTCATTATATCTAAATTTAAAACATTTAAGATTACATCGTCCTCACCAGCTCTCATAAAAAAGGTTTATAGTCCATTCTTAAAGGATATTGCATCTCTACCAAGGCGACTTCATATTCAGCCGAGAGGTTAAGCATTTCTGGGAGGCAATTCTAGTAATGAGCCAAAGTGTTATCGGGAAAGACATCCATACTGCCATTAAACGAAAGAGTGACGTACAGATTATCGAGGAGGTCCATCTTGAACGATATCAGTTACCGAACTGTTGAATTTCGGACCCCAGCCAGCTCATTTAACGTAAAAATGAGTCGCGCCTGCCTCTTTTATTCGTCAACTCACGTTCTATTCTGTAAACATATTCATGTCTTATAATAGGTTGTAATTCCTGGCTGTAAAAAGTACTTGTAATGGGTGTAGAATCATAATCCCTTAACGTGTAGATAGGTGTTTTGTAAAGTTTATTTTTAATTTTACTAGTAATTGTAATGGTGGGTATTTCCAGTTGAGGTCTACAGTTAATCTTGGGCGTAAGTTTCGTATCACGAATATCCAGCTATTTTCAATTCAAACTAAGTTGAGGGATGAGGAATGTAGAGCCCCTAAGCTGCAGCCTAACTTAATACGAAGCAGTTAGTCCCAAGCTGAAAAAATTGGTGATTTCCAATCAGGTTTAGCGATAATCCTCGGCTTAATGAGCATGTTTAGGCCTGGGACTAAGGACAAAATTTAGACCCAGGCACACCATGGTCTAAAATGAGGTTTAAGCACCTCTTTTGAACGCGATACTTTACTGCACGACGTGAGTATTGGTATAAAGTATGATTTCAGGAGTAGATTACCCCACCAAATCAACTCAAGTATCACTCTGGTTAAAAGTTGTAGTCAGGTTAGTAGGAGATGATAATTTTCCCTTTCTCCAATAGGAACACATAATTTTCAGTTCGCAAATGTGAATTCGTTTAGGTTTTGGCAGTGACCACATACATTGACATGTTTTAACACATTTTAACATAAATAATTGGTACGGTGCCATAGCAACAACAGGAATGGGGGAGGGACCTCCCCCCAACCGTCAAGAAGACGTACAATACAGTTGGTAAACTCGAGTTGTCGATTTACTAAAGTTGAATAAAATTTCACTGCTAAGTCCCATTTCCATGAATACTGGTTAATCATTATAATTATTCGGTCAGTTTGAAAGTAAAGTTTCAGATGCTTTTTTCTTATTAGCTTTCGTAACACTTCTCTTTAGCATGCAAGTAACTGAAATGCTGCCCTTTACCGGTTCTAATCGCTTCCCTGCAGCTCTCCTCAATCTACGCGACTGTTAAAAACTATAGTCTGTTTGCCAAAAGGCATTTTTAACCTAAACCTGGAAGTAAGGTCCGCCCAATGTTTTATGGTGTTTTGTGCTTCTTCAAGACATACCTAATGAAATTCTGCATGGTGCCACTTTGTCACCCTTGGGCAAATTTAAATATCAAGATGGCCGACAAGATGGCTGAAAAATCATATATCGGCCATATCTTTGCTTATAGAACAGACAGGATAATCATTTTGGCGTCTAATACTACGTTTTCAGGGTCAGGAAATACTAATAGCGGATTATCTTGTTGAAAAAATATACACCCTTTTTAGGGGCTGGTATCACAGTCACAGTTCAAATTTTTCACTCATTTTCAACTTTCAACTGCTATTCTGCCATTTCTAATTTAAGTGAAAGACTCCAATTATATTCATTCGAAAGGTGGGAATGTCGTCTTTGCATCATGGGTAAATAAATGGGTTTGTCATTGTTAGGGACCGAGCTGCTCCTTTTTTACTAGGGGCTGCTATCACAGTCACCGTTCGCCTTTTTGCTCATTGTAAACTTTCAACTGCTATTCTGCCGTTTCTAATTTAGGTGGAAAACCTCAATTACATTCATTCGAAAGGTGGGAAAGTCTTCTTTGCATCAAGGATAAATAAATGGGTTTATCATTGTTAGGCACCGAGCTACGCTCTTTTTACTAGGGGCTCGTTTCACATTCACTGTTCGATTTTTCAACTTTCAACTACTATTCTGACGTTTGTAATTCAGGTGGATGATTCCAATTAGGTTCACTCAAAAGGTCGGGATGTCTCCCTTCGAATGAGTCGAATTGGAGTCGTCTACCTAAATTAGAAACGTCAGAATAGTTAAAAGTAGAAAATGAGCGAAAAATCAAACGGTGAATGTGATACCAGCCCCTAAAACAAAAGGCGTATATTTTATCAACAAGTCAATCAGTTATTAGTATTCCCTGACCCTGAAAACATAGTATTAGACACCAAAATGATTATCCTGTCTGTTCTATATGCGAAGATATGGCCGATGTATGACTTTTCAGCCATCTTGGTCGCCATCTTGAATATTTGAATTTGCTCAAGGGTGACAAGGTGGCACCATGCAGAATTTCATTAAGTATGCCTTGAAGAAACACAAAACACCATATAACATTGGACGAACCTTACTTCCAGGTTTTTGGCCCTGCTACCAGACTAGTATGCAAACTCGGAGCTAAGCTGTGCCTACCCAGAAAAGAGCCGGTTTGTTTGCCTGTTAGCCCAGCACCACCATGGCTTAAAATATCATAGATAATGTAGAAACTAAAAATAAAATAAATAAATATGCTTTAAACTGTATCTCGGTTAAGTTTAAAGTCTTTATAAGAATTAACTTCGCGGAAATCATACACAGTTGGCAAAACTAAAAATTGAGTTGGCTATTTTAATTCATGTAGCCTTTCTTTGTTAAATTGTGCCCAGAAGGCGGTTCAGTAAGGAGTAACTTCGAACTGGCATTTCAGTGAGGGGGTGGAGTTACTGATATATTAATATTCCAAAACACAACATCACTGCCAGGATTTAAAAACTTTTTAAGTAAGGCAGAAACGTTAACAAAACTTCATAAAAAATAACTTAGTAACGATTTCTGCTAAGTTTTCACTGTCCGAAGTCGTGAAATCTCACAAATTGCATTTACTAGTTTGTGTGCTAGCCCATTCTGCCACTATTTTATTTAAAACAGAACGTAAACTGAATCCGTACTTCATGAAAATCGGGTATACTAGCAAAATTAAAAACTGAGTTGGAAAATTGAGTTAGCTGTTTGATTTGCTGTAGTCCTTTTTCTGTTAACCTATCGCTACTACGGTTTGAAGATCCGTTTGTATTAATGTAGAAACAATTCCATTTTTTATACAACAAACTTGTTAAGCATTCCAAAAAAAATTCGAAGGTACAATTTGACAATAAGAGTCCATAAGATCTCGAATTAAAGGACAAAAGCGACCCAAAGGACACTAAATGAGGGCAAAAATTGCCTAACATCCTTGAATCAAGGGAGAAAAAATGAAAATGGGGCATGTCGATTTTTTATTATATTTAAAAACTTTCCTCCAATAATACCTCAAATTGTTTTAGGCAAAACTGAGTGAAAGGTTTCGTTATTTTTTTCTATCTTTCTTCATTTTTGAAAAGCTGGAGCATGTTGTTGCTTTTTTTTGCAGTAATACCCTTTAGGTCGTTCGGGATAAAACAAAGCAACTGATTTCACTATTTTTCAGCTCTTGACAGTACATTTGAAAAAGATTTCTCCCCTACTGCCATGCTTGCACGCAGCAGTTCATTGACATTCATTATATAGCCTAGACATTCAAAATGTATCCTTAACCCAACCCTCAATCGTCAATGGCTAGCTATGGGACTGTTTATGTAATTATAAACTGAAATCAGATAATTTGGAAAGAAAATGTTTTTTTTTGAAAATGATTCAGTCACAATTAAGTTTTTACGAAACCTGCTATCCTGAAACCGAATACGAAAAATCACCAAAATTTGCATGAAAACAATTTGATACATGAATCTCGATGTATCTTGAAGAAACAAAACGGGTTGATACAGTTTACAGGTGATGTGACGTCACAGTAAGGGCAATAACCAATCAGAGTACTGTACTAGCTACACCTCAACATGGAAATAGCCAAGATTACCCAGTACTACTTTAGGCCAAAGGTCGGGGTCTAGCTAGTACTGTATTCCCAAACTTGACTAGCATTGAAATCACCAGTAACGTTAGTCCGAAGCTTAGTCCTCAGGTCGAGGTCTAGGTAGGCTGGGGCTTACATTACGCCCGGTCGTGTTTAGACCACAAATGGAAATCCCCACCGTAAGTATTTCTCTAGTCCACTTTGGGATGTAGCATGGTGTAAAAACGTGTTTGATTTTGGGTATGCGGACCAATTGACCTACTTTCAAACCATTAGCGCCACCGTACAAATTTTTATAAGCTTCACGCTCCTTCTTTCCGGTTGTAATTTCAGAAGGTGCTCACTTGATGCTAGTATGAAGAGAATTATTGTACGAATTTACAATCTTACCCAAGACATCTACATAGTTGTAGCTACCGGTATAGGTAAACCAACGAAATATTCGACTTTTCAGCGTTTTTATCACTCTTTCCGTGATACTCGTCATGATTGAGCGATTATAGGTGGGATACCATTTAATATTAAGAGAGTCGAGTAAGAATCTGACAGCTACGGAAGTGTATTCTGAGCCTTCATCAGAATGCAAGTAAAGTGGTTTTTTTGTCATTTAACACTTTCTGTAAACCGGAAACCATAGCTACTGCTTTGTTTTTAAGGAACTACTATAAGATATTTTGTTAACACGTTGATTGCGATCAAAACATATTGAAAATTGCTATTAAACGGAGGATATTTCTTTAGGTCAATGGGGTCTGACTGCCAAATGTTATCTTTTCGTGCTTCTATGAAAGGGTTACGTGTAAATTTGTATCTAATGTCTTTATGTAAAGTGTAAGCCTCTTGAGATTTTAGGAATTCATCTACTTGCTTTCTACTAAAACCATATTTTTAGCTTCATGATACAACCTCTCTTTACCTCCTAATGAGCCGACAGAATTAGGATCAAAGTAGATGTCTTTTAAAGTTGTCATAATTAAAAGTATTGACTGTCATCCAACCAACTCAAATCTTTCTCAGTTGTTTTTTTTTCGGTTTTGGATACCTTCTTCTCCACGATGTTACACGACCTAACAAAGTATTAAGAGATTGTCAACCCGGTAACTTGTTAGCAACACGTTTTGCATGATTTGTATGCGAGTACAAACCATACTCTAAATCGGCGACGTTCGATTTTTTAATAGGGCGACCTTGGAATATTAACTCATCCTTTTCGTTTCAAGAAATGTCACCTTCTGCCAAACGTTCAGCTACTAACGTTCTGTAATCAGTAGGAACCGTTTCTACGAATTCATCGATGCTAGGCTTTCTGGTCGATGCACCATCATCCTCAGTGTCTGTAGTCTCAGTCTGTTCTGGTGCGGTTTGAGGTGTTGCAGCCATTTTTAAAGTTGTAGTTGAAGGATTTACAGCACTGCTGGTAAAACTAACTTGTAAAGGTTCTTTTATTTTAGCCTGTTTACGATAATTCAAATAGCGCTGGAATATAGTTAATACAACATAACTTTCTGATGATCGTCAACATTATCTTGTTCTAGAATACTTTTCATTTGTTCATCCAACTCGCTAAGAGGTTTTTCAAATGGTCTAACGCCAGGATAGTTCGTTAACATCATTTTTTGGACATTATTAGCGTGAAAAAAATACTACCTAATAAACTAATTACAGGCGGTATCAGTGCACTAAGAAAACCTTCACCTTTTTTATGTAAAGTATTACCTTGTTTTTCCTGCTGACACGTTTCGTAGCTAGCAATTTTAAAGCAGTTTTGTATTTTCTTGACCTATTTTTTGATTGAGACTTAAGGGTATTTTACCTCATAGCCACGTTCATACAGCAGCTATTTAAAACATCGAGCACAGTTAGACAGTGAGTGAGAAAGGTTTTTTCACGGAGCAGTGAACCTTAGACGATGCTAATAGCTCCAGAAGCGGAATGCAATGTTGGTTCTTCTTCATTTTTTATATAGACAATTGATTCTGGGATAGGTTACAACTACGAAAACGAAGTGAGGGATCGTTCGTTGAATGGAGGTGTAACAACAGATGAGTGAATGGATTTCGAGTGGCGTCATTATAAACCTCACACAGGAAGTAGGCACATCCTAACGACGTTTTCACCTGAGAATGATTACGTGGACTATGTATCAGCACAATTTAGGTCGAACAAACAGAAATGGTTCTCAATTTTTTATGAAACATATTTTGCACAGGTAAAATGCAAAATAGATTCTTGTGATGAAAATATTTCACAAATATATCAGTTATTAAACATTCCTGATTTACCAAATCACACATCTTGTCATCTATTAAAACGATAGTGGCATGATCAGAGTCGATACCTTCAATCATTGCACTATCTACTTTTTGAGACAATACTAACGGTATGCAGCAATTCTGTTTTAAATGGTCGTAGGGATTTTGCCAAATATTATATATTACAAGACATTGGTTAGGTTTTGGAGTAATCAACTGTTGACTATTTAAAATAGGGTCAACCGCAAACTCCGTCTACCCCGAATTAGGTTGTCCAGCAACGACTATAGCAGCTGGAAGACGCAACCGGCAATCAACGCACTCCATTTTTCAAATAACAACAAAATAACAATTTAACAATATTTTATACTATTTTTAATCAGCACGCATGTTGCGATACCAATTCAAATATGAAATGATAAAAGAGGACTGAGCAGAGTATTCAAACTGAAAACAATTAAATTTAAAGTCAGTATGCAAATATGTTTCACACCATCTAATGAGACGCATCTCGAAACACAAATAATTCAGTTCCTTGGGTTGCAATAGTTAGAGTATTTCAGGAAGTTTTTTACACATTTTCCTAATCCAACACTTTCGACTTGTTTCACTGACGAGTGCACGCACACTATAGTCTGTAGAAAGTTCAGTCAGTTTTAACAAATTCATCACTTTCTCTCGCGATGTTGCACTCTTGAAACGAAAATAAAGCCATAAATGCTCCCCCAGCTGCAATTCGGCATGTGACACTAACTCGTATTCACCACTAAAAAGTGTCATTGTTGTGAAAGATTGTCCTCTCGCTAGCAAATTGTTGGAAACGAAGCACACTATTCCATAAGCTTCGCACGTAGCATTTTCTGTAAGATCCATCATACTCTCACAACAGTCTGAAGGCAACTGAATTATTTCGTTTTAAAAATGTTTAAAACACAATAAAAAACTCACCCGATAACGTGTATCAACATTTTTATGCCATTATTTAACCTTTCTTCTCCATCACAGATTTCAATGTCGTCACCATGACGTCGATAGCAGGTGCTAATGACATCAGCGTCGAAAATGAGATTGAGTTTAAATTGTGTAGTTTCCCATCTTCACGTTGGAAAACAATGTATTTTCGGTTGTTTTCGATCAGAGGATAGATCAGTATTTGGCCTTGATCTAGTTCAATGTGCAGGTCTCCATCGACCACGTTTGTTTGAATAATGTCGAAATTATCTTTGAACATTTTCCATTGTTGCAGCGAAAATGGAATACCATTTTTGGATGGAAACAACCTCGACGTTGCTCTGGTGTAGTCTCTTAAATGAATAAAAATATTTTCTGCTTATATGCCAACATTCACAAAAGCGTGGTCGGTGACACTTAATGGGAAAGACATTGTTGGCTAGAGTATGGAAGCCATTTTAATTAAAAAAAAAAAGAAAACAAAGTCACATTAGTCTTTATTCACTTTTTTTTAAATATACCTAATAACATATAAAAAACAATTGTCAACTTACCTGATTTCAAGTTAAAGACTTGTCTGACACTTTGAACACAAGTTGAACTCTTGAAGACATGTGAAGCTCTCTTAAAAACTTTCCCTTTTTATATGAAACCCTTATTCTCTTAAAATCATGAGATGGTAATAACCGTTTTTGAATGTCATGATCCGACTGCGTGACATTTTTCAAGTAAACAGGTTGGTGACCTAACTAAAAACTGTAACATGTTTATTTTTGAGGTGTTTGCCCCCGAAAACTGAAATTAGAGATGCGATTGAATGATCGTTCATCTCCACAGCCTCTTCCTAGTGTAGAACAAGAAAAAATATTTAAAAATATTTAAATAAAAGTAAAGAAAACGTCTACTTTCGCATCTTTTAATTATTCTTTCACATACGTACTATTAGAAACCACAATGGCGTGACCGGGTTCAATGAATATGTCTGTCTTTGGAATTTCTTCCATTATTTTCAAGTAACTAGGTTTGTGGAACGTAATTGGATTCCTTCCAAAATCCACTCTAATCATTAAATTGGCAATCTCTTTTTCACAAAACAAGGAAATTCTCATCAGCTTTGCTTTTTGGTTCATAACAAAACTATCATCTCGACGAGCAAAAACAAACCAGGGCTGATTAAGCTGCGCATACAAATTGAATGACACAAATAAATTATTTGTGAAATCTACATACTGTTTAGCAGCTGCATTGGTGGATTCAATAGGTTGTGAGAGGTTCTTTATCATTTTGTTTTTCGAGTCGAAGGCGTTACGTTGGCTATTTAATGAAAGGCAATTTTGCTTGCAGCACGATAAGGTGGTGACGTCGCTAGAGTGGAGAGCCGGAGCCACATTCGTTATTCGTTTACCGCTAGCTAAATACTGAGGATCACTGCTTGAATCCGTCCGTAGTGCACGTCTTTTTAAGTTTGTTATTTCTTCTTCCAGTAAGCTATTACTAAGTGAAGCCTCTAATATCCTCATTTCAAAGGTATTTTCAAGTTCATTCTTGGTATCCAGAACATATTGCTTTATCTCCCCGCTCGTATTGCCAACCATATCAAATAGCAGGTTTATGACCAAGGTTGTAAATGTCTGTATGCAGTCGCTTAAACTCGTAATTGACGTGTCATTACGGCGGGCATTAAGTGCACGCTCTGACATTTTTTAAGCGAATGGACTCAGAGTTGGAACGCGTAACTTTAGTATCAGCAAGAAATTTTATTTTTATTTTTGTTTAGCACTATCGATTTACACTACAGAATGCTGTTTATTTTTCCTTTTTTTATTCATAATTTTTGCTGCTATCTTGACCTTCAAAACTAAGCAGCTCTTACGATGCCACTGTTTGTACGGGAGTAGAACCTTTAGCTTAAAACATTGACAAAAAATTCCTTCGAATGGCTTCTGTTGAAAGTAGAACGATTGTAGGCACAATTGACGAAACCATCATTCTTGAAAGGCAAATCACAAACCCCACATCCAATTTTTCCTTAAAACGTATGAAACAATAGAGTTCGACAAATTCACCACCGATGCAATAGGAGTCAATGGTGCATCTCTTCGCATGATAGGTTATCGATCTTGCGAATATCTCGTTTGTACATCTTGTGTTGCCATATTGTATCACAAGTCCATAGACATGATCAGGTTTCACCTCCGTTATTTTTAAAATGCGTTCGCAAGAATCAATGAAACTCGATCCTACCTTCGGATTTAATGCACTTGAACGGGCATAAACGTTTCGAAGTCGTTTTTCAGATGGAGGAATGTCTTTCATCGAGGATAAATCTGTTTGTGTGGTGACATCCATGTCTAGTTGTGATCAGATTTAAAAGACTACAAATAAATGCCACCAGTTTTTTCAGTTAGTTCTAATCTCCGTCGGAAAGGCGCTGCAGGCATCGGTCACGTCACCAGCTCTCTCAACCAGTCAGAGACATATGACTCAAAAAAATAATCTTCCATGTAGTTCCAATTCATACCACCCAAGGGTCGATGGGAAACACCCTCCGCTCACGTGACCGACTCTCGACCAATCAGAGACATAGTACTTAAAAATAATTATTTTTCTTCCACTCTTAATGACGACATGATGATAGGTTAGTAACCTCCATTTAGTTCCAATTCCTACCACTCGATGGTCGACCGGAAGAGCCCCTTCACTCACGTGACCAATCAGAGAGTGCCAGCAGGCCTTACATATTACTTACAACCGGAAGCTATCTTTCTTTCTACTTCCAACCTTTAAAGGAGGTAGACGCCACGCAAAATTTAGTAAAGAAACTGCAAGTCACTATAAAAATGCATACTCATACTAACACTAACCCCTGTTCGTCACTGTATCTGTGACGTCACAGATAAGACGATAAGAATTAGTATTGTAGAAGGTAGCCGAAATGTTGTGGATCGAGGCAAACTTTGCTACTCCTGACTCACTTTAACTTTCAATTTCATTTTCATTTGTTTTCCCCTTGCCTGTGCCTTGCTTGTTTCTGTAGGTATCATTGTTGAATTGTTTCTTTCCTCATTGTCGTTTTCCTTCTGGTAACAACTGTTGTTGTTTAGCCAAGCAACTGGAGAAATGGTTTGTGGACAGGAACCGGTCCCTTGTTAAGGAATTATGTTTTGATATATATCTACCTTCCTTTTATAATGAGGTGTATTAAGAGAAATTATCACAAGGACTGTACAAATTGCCATGACTGTCAAAACGTTTAAATTCCTATCTATGTTGTGTGTCAAAAGATCCAAAATGTAAGTGATGACTTTGTTGCTTGAAGTTGGGAAAAATCCCTGCCTTCTGTTCTACGGTTAAATTGCTAACAGTCTAAAAGGAAAACATTCCCTTACTAATGTCCGACCATGTTCTGCCTTACGATGGTCATATTAAAACCATAAGTTCATAAGAAGTAAATAGAGTGGAAATGTAGTCGTCTAAAACACTTGCCTGCTTAAGTTATTTGCTCTACCAAAATGATGGAAGGAAATCCCATCAGGACTGTGAGACTGGATCATACAGCTACTTTTATCCCAACAAGAGTGGGGGCGAATGGGAGTTCTCGGTTGAGCCGCATCTGGAGCAATTCTCCAAGGAATATTGCTCCGATCTGGATACAGCCCTGCGTCAAAATAATACTCCACAGAGGTTAACGAGTTCCGTGGAATGAAGCAGTTTGCAATGTAGCAAATAACTTGAGCAGTCAAATGTTTTTATTTTTGGAGGGCTGTATTTCCTCTTTATTTATTTCTTATGAACTTATGGGTATAATATGACCATCGTTAAGCAGAACATGTTCGGACATTAATTAGGGAATGTTTTCTTTAAGGCTTTTAGCAATTTAGGATGAGAACAGAAGGCAGTGATTTTTCCTAAGTTCAATCAACAAAGTTATAACTTACATTTTGGAAATCCCACCCTCTAATCTCTCTCTCTCACTCTAACCTCTCTCTCTCTCTCTCTCTCTCTCTCTCTCTAATCTCTCCATCTCTCTCCCTGTAAAACCTCAAGATGCCAAACAGAAGACACATTGCACGATGTCATTGCCTGAAGTAAAACAATGTAGAAAGTGAAACAAGTCAGAGGAATGTTTAAAAACTACAGTAAGAAGTAAACCCCTCATGCCCACTCCATGAAGCTGATACCAAAAATATTCTTATTGATCGTTCTAAAAGAATACAATACTTTTTTCCTCCTTGACTTGCCTTGTAAAAGATAGTCAGTCTTCTCTCTAGTCTTCTCTCTAGTGCTGTTGACCCTGGAGAAGCAGCTCCCAACTTCTTCTATAAGTCCTGACTTTCTTTAACTTTTAATTTCAGCTTCATTTGTTTTCCCCTTGATGTGCTTTGTGTGTAATAGGCCCAAGACCTGCTTCCTAGTGTTTTATATTGGATAATAGAATGTCCAAAACGTCACATTTCGATGTATTATTTTGTGCATCACTTAAGCATTCTGTCTCTTATGGTTATAGGCAAACCATGATGATAAATTTAAAAGGAATTTAGCAAGGTTATTCTTTGAAATGCAACATTGGTATTTGGTGAACGTGTTTTTTTAAAAGCTCAAAATGGCGGCAAGATTTGTGGCTAGTAAACAATTTGGCAGTGGGCCAAAGTTATTATTCTTATTTCTTGAGGCGTTGGGGCTAGCGAGGTCTACTGTTCACAGAACTATGTAGTGATCCTTTATTGGGGGGGGGGGTAAGATTACGGCTGTCTAGGGGGGGGGGGTGGGGGAAATGGAATACGAGAGGTCGGAGGTTCGGGAGTGGCAATATTAAGGATTAAGTTAAGATATAGTCAAGAACCCAACACGGAAAATACTAGCTAAATAAACACAACCTGGTTTTAATAATATCAGTGATAACATGCTAAAATTACACATAACAACATCACCCGTCAGCTTGTATTTGAAAAATGGCAACACTCCTGTCAGCTAATAAATAATGCACAGCATTGAATATATTCGTGAGCCTATATCGGCACAACTGAGACCAGCTCCATTGAGTAGAAACACTATACAAAACAAGTACTTAAATGAGGCAACGCCTCTTTACTCTTGACCACATTAGGCTTGAAAACTGTAATGGCAGGTATTCACGGGTGACAGCCAACCGTTATACGAAGTACGTTAATTAAAAGTTACCCTGAATTCAGACAGTCACTGGAGATAAGGCTAGTCAACACGGTTCACGTGTGAAACTCATGTGTTATGCAAGGGCTTCACGGTCCACTACACTCACAAAATAGACACAGTTCGGTGGAAATCACTCATTTTTATGGTCATAGAACGGCTTGGCTAATATTAATCCTGGAAGTTACTTATTACCTTTTTGGTGAAGAAGGTGAACGAGATGGTCGTCAGAAAGGCGACAGCAGCTTGGTGATTCAGCCATGGGAAATGAACAACGATGCCGGCCGGCAATTTTTAGTAGTGACCTCGGACGTGGTGGTTATGGCGACTGTCACGTAGCCCCAGCATTGGAATTCCAATGTAGTTGACCAAACTAACTTCAGCGGACAATGACAGTGTGGACGAACATTACTGTTAGTTAATTTTTCATCACGTAAACAGGTGTTACCAGCTCACACCCAGCATTCTGCGTCCGTTACGAACACCGGCCAACCCATTTCTCGCCCTGCCATGTTGATGGAGACGATCCCGTGCGATCACTTTCACTAGCGGCAAAAATACGCAACACCAAATAAGAGGCAAAATGTAAAGTGTAAATGTAAAGTGAACCAAGTTCATAATTATAGATTTAAGCTCAAATACTGACCGTGAGTAGAATAAAAAATATTACATAAGAATAAAAAATAAAAACTAAACGAGAAATTAAACAATTAGCCACAGACATACGACAACCAAGGCCCACAGGGTTTAAAGCTCAAAGCAGCTGACACCAAATCTGGAGCTGGCAACGAATCTCAAGCGTCAAGGTGAGCCCTAAGTAGCAAGACCCACACACTGACGCGACAGAAGCCCCCCTCGCTGCGAAAAAGGTGTCCTCACCTTTCCTTTTCATTCCGGGAAGAATTCAGAGCCACACAATTGTAGAGCGAAGGTAAAAACAAACTTATGTTAAGTATTACAAGAAAAGCAGTAGTTACACGTGTGGAGGAGAAAAAGTTAAGGAAAACCTCAGTCGATAAACCCACTTAATCTCAACGAGAGAAAACTTTAAGTGCTAAAGGAATTGTGGGACAAATTGGCCACAATAAGCGCGGGGCACTCAACCAAACCTCCAACAATCAAGTCGAGTTCAGGACGGACAAAACAAATAATACGGATTTAACCCAGGAAACACACCAAGAGTTTGGTTAAATTGCAGTAAACTCTGTAACCCAGTGTAACCAAAAATAACAGTCGAACATCGACTGAGGATACTTACTAAGGGCGTTAATAAATAAATACCAAATTACCAATGACAACACAAACAATTTCAAAAGATCGGTTAAGCGTTCACGATAATTTTACAAGATTAAAGTTACAAGGTTATTGATTTGACCCATACCGACCATAATAACAAAAGTACACCAGGACAATCCATCCCAAGCAACAGAAGCCAAAACAAAGAACAATGGACAAAAGTACAGGCGAAACAAACAGTAACAAAGGAACGCAAAATAGGGTAAAAAAAGAAAAAATCATATGACAAGACATAGGGGAAAAACCAACTATCAAGCAAGAAAATGGAAGGTGACATCAGGGGACGTGGACCGCAATCACACCCTTGGGCTATCTTACTGAAAGTTAAGACGACAGTAGAAGAGGGGAAAAAAGAGGGACCTGGCATAGGGCTTAATGGGGGACAAAAGTGGAAAAGAGATAGACAAGTAGCTATCAACCAGACGATACCAAACCAGTACGGGAACCCAACATTAACACTATCAATACGAGATCACATGCTCACAATGACACCAAACATTTACCACCACTTATTCACACCAGGAGAACAAGGGGTAGGAAGACAGATTGGGAATAAAGGCACAAAATAGAGAGAAAAAAACCAAAAAAATCAAAGAACCAAAAGTAACAAGACTTATGCGAAGACACCTCCTCAACCATGAGCCCGACTACTCCCCAGTGCCATCCTCTTGGGTACCTCTCATCCAAGCGAACAACTCAAAACTAGCCCAGCCAAAAGCGGTTCGCAGGAGGTTTTAAAGACAAAACGACCACACCAAGCAGAAGGCGCAAACCAATCCGAGTAGAAAGCTGGCTAAGGAAAAAGAGCCAAGAGGACACCGGATCGCCGCAGTTCAGCACATAGCAAAAGAGGAAGAAATCCCACTAAACCCTGTTCCCAAGCTTCAAAAAGGCTCGATTATGGGAGGACGCAACTCCACCCAGCTATAGGGTATAACGCACGTACAAAAATAAATAAAACAAGAGGGGGGAATGAGAAAAAAGCAAAAATAAATTCAAATAATAAAGCAACCAAGGGGAAAAAAATACAAGACATGACATCAACGACGAAATGGCTTGAGTTGGGTGAGATGAAAAGTACCCTTCAGATTCTTCGACTTGACGGGATCCTGCAAACGATACGTTAGGGGCGTCACTTTCTCAACGATGACATAAGGACCCGTCCAACGAGGCGCCAGTTTGGCTGCAAACGACTTCACCTTCGAAGAGTGGAAATGTGCCTTACACAAGACTTCGTCTCCAACCTCGAATTCAAAGGGCTTACGATGTTGATCATCATTTGCTCGGTGAACATCTTGGCGATCCCTCAAAGCATTTCTGGCAAGAGAAATGGCATCCTTCAAGCGAGTTGACAGTTTGACAGCCCAATCAGCCGTCTTCTTCTTTAGGTCATGAGTAAGAAGAGGGTCTAGAGTACCTGGGAGTCTCATTTCTCTTCCGTAGTGTAACATCGATGGAGTGAAGCCAGTCGAACGAGAGACAGATGAACGAAGCCCCATAGCAATGAACTGCAAATCGACATCCCACTTCTTCTGCGAGATACCGAGTCTAGTCCTTACCAACGACTTGATAGAGCCAATAGCACGTTCCGCATGATTGCCTTGCGGAGAGTAGTAAGAGAGGAAAACTTGCTTGATGTTATAGATCCTTGCCAAAGCACGCATGACAGAGTTAAGGAAAGATTTCCCATTGTCGCTCAAAAGACGTTTGCAGCAGCCGTATCTCGAAAAGACTTCTCTTGCAAGTATCTCAGCAACAGTTTCAGCTCTGGCATCCTTCATGGCAAAGACTTCGGGCCACTTCGTAAGAGGGTCGACGAGGATGAGAAGGAACTTGTTCCCCTTGTTACTGTGAGGAAAAGGACCGCTGATGTCCATACATAATACATCACCGGGTAGTTGAGGTATCGGTGCAGCCCCCATGGCTCCCTTCCTTCCAGTGTGGTCAGATTTGCACATTTGACAAGCGTGGCAACGACGGATGTATGTCGCAACATCGCGAGCCATGCCAAACCAGGAACAGAACTTCTGCAGATGTTGAACAGTGCGAGCAACTCCCAGATGAGCAGTAGCAATTCCCAGATGAGCTTGAACAATGAGTCTTGTCCTTTCCGGAGGAGGAATCAGGATACAAAAACGCTTCCCATCAATCTTGTCGGGAAAGTAACGACCGACAAGACCACCAACGATGGCGGCACCGTAGGAAATCCGTCGAGCTCTACGTCCAAGGGCAGAAATAGGGAAAGGTGTACCATCAGTAAGAAAATCACGAACGAGCTTCAAAACAGGATCGATAAGTTGAGCGGCCTTGACTTCCTCTTCCATTCCGCTTCCCAAAATACCAGTGGTAGCAAGAAGAATCTGTATTGACAAGCAATCTGCGACAGTGTTTGTGGCGCCAGACTTGTATTTAATGTCAAAATCATACGCAGCAAGACGAAGAGCCCACCTTGACAATCTTCCAGTTGGATCTCTAGCAGATCGAAGCCACTCAAGCGATTTATGATCGGTTATGACAAGAAACTTGTTGCTCTCCACATATGGTCGAAACAGTTCTATGGACCATAGAACGGCTAAAGCTTCGCGTTCCACGACGGAAAATTTCTTTTCGTTTTCACGCAAGGCACGACTAGCAAAACAAATGACCCTTGGCCCATTTATGCCATCCTGAGAAAGTATCGCCCCAAGACCAAAACTGGAGCTATCGCAACGAATAACGAAAGGACGCGAGAAATCTGGCTGAGCCAAAATAGGCGCAGAGGTTAACTTAGATTTCAACAAGTTAAATGCTCTATCACATTCCTCAGACCAAAACCACTTCTTAGATGATTTAAGAAGTTCAAAAAGAGGTTTAGCATGCAAAGAGTAAGATTCCACATACCGTCTGAAGAAACCCGTCATGCCGAGAAAAGCTCTCACCTCCTTCAATCTGGTAGGAGTTTTAAGATTAACAATGGCTTCTACCTTAACAGGGTCTGGCAAAATTCCTTTGTCAGATAGAATGAACCCCAAAATGCGAGTTTCGCTACGACATAAGAAAAACTTATCGATGTTCACGGTCAAGTTAGCGAAAGCAAGTCTACCAAGGACAAAGTCAAGCTTTCTCATATGTTCTTCCAAATCGGAGCTGAGCAGCACCAAATCATCTTGGTATTGAAATAATCCCAAGAATTCAGTCGTTCTCATCAGCTCATCGATCATCCGTTGGAAAACCTTCGACGAGTTCTTAAGACCAAACATCATAAATTTCGCCTGATAATCAGCGCCTGGGATACTAAAAGCAGTAATGGGACGTGAGGATTTATCCAAAGGAATCTGGTGGTAAGCAGATCGCAAGTCAATGGTAGTTATGTACTTTGGAGTACCGAGTTGAGACAAGATTAAGTCAATAGGAGGTAACGGGTACGCGTCGCCAACCATAGCACCATTAACCGCTCTGTAATCAATGAGAAATCTAAGGTCCCCGTTAGGTTTTGGTTTTAAGAAACACGGGCTAGAATACGTACTAATGGAAGGCTCAATGCGACCTTCAGACAACAGCTTTTGAATCACCTCATGAAGTTGTTTTAATTTGGAGGGGTTTGCCGGAAAGGGTTTGTTGTAGATGGGTCTGTTATGAGTGAGGTCGATGTGCATCATTGCGGTGGAACAACAACCAGGTTCATCACGGAACACGGACGAGTGTTTGGAGAAAATCTCGCCCATTTTGAACTTCTCGTCAACACTTAACGTTGATCGCTCAATAATACTCTCCCATCTCGGACGAGTATCGACGAAAGTGCACACAGGATTGTCCACGAGGCTATTCAAAAACTTATACTTAAGTCTAGGCAAATCTGCGTACCACCAAGTTCCTTCGAGAAAACTCATCTCCACCCGAGCTCTCATAAGGAGATCCGTTCCAAGAATGAAACGTCCAGGAAGACCATCACAAACAACGAATGAATGACGGAATGTTTTACCTGGTAAATCAATGTCTAAAGACACCCAACCCTTAGTTACAATAATGTCACCACCTGCTGTGACCAACTGTAAACGTAAAGGCTTAATCACAACAGCTTCACTCAAAGAATTAATAAATTCCAATGATACAAGAGAATACACACTACCAGAATCCCAGATGGCAGTAGACACAATGGACAGTGTGGTCAAAGGCACTAAGGGTTTAGGACCAATAGAAGGTTGTAGCGAGGTCTCAAGAACATAGGTCCTCACATCTTTCTCCACCCCAACCGGACCCATTGTGGAGGAAGAAGCTAGTTTCCCGAATTACTAGGCTTACTCACGGGAGAAGGAGCAGTGCAAAACCTTGAAATATGGCCTTGGCCTTGACAACGCAAACATATGACTGTAGGTCGAACATTAGAAGTTGAAGGCTGATTACTGTTAACACTATGTTTAGTTACTTGTTTAATGTTACTGGTGTCGACACCCTTGACAACACTAGGTTGCTTATTATAACCAGAACCACTGCTCAAATCAATACCAAAATTACCAGTGGATCTGTCTTCTTTCATGGCGCTCCACATATGCCTCTGCGTACGTGTGGCGAGATCCCTTAGTTCAGGAACATTACGAAAACTTTGAACAGACATCATCGCTCTCAAACCAGGAGCCATATTAGAGAATGCAAGACGCACTAAATCCCTCTCTCCTAAGGAATCTTCTAAACGGTCATTTAAAGTTATCAACTCATTACAATAATCTTCAACAGATTCAGACATTACATGTCGCCTTGAAAAAATCTTGTCAAAGATACACTCTTGTAAATTAGTATTCCTAAACTTAAGCCTGAAACTTCGTCCGAAATGGGACCAGTCCACAGAAATTCCTTCGTTCTCCCACCAACGCAATGCCTGTCCTACCAAATGCGCAGGGACCCATGTTCTCAAAAACACATCTGAAGGCATGGACAAAGTTTGCATAATATTCCGACATTCTCGAATAAAATCCGAGGCAGAAAAATCCTCTTCACTTCCAGAAAATTTCCTTAACGAAACCTTTGGAATCCAACTTCTAGGGACATCACTACTTTCATAGCTACGAGATTTTTCCAAAAGCTGTTTGTTTTCCCATAACGCTTTAAATGAGACAAGGTCATCATACTCACTTCTAGAAATCGTTAAGTTATTAACACCTTGGTTACTGAACACTTGATTACTATTTGCAGCACAAGGACCCCTAACAAAATTATTACCAGCATTGGGTGCAAAAACTTGTGAAAGTGGAGGATTTCTAGTAGTAGAGCCAACATTTCTATTGAATAAATCACCAAATGCATTAACGCCATTACCAACACTACTGATTCCACGATCAGCCTTATCACCAGTATTCACATAATCCGACCCAATACCAGTGACTCTAATACCGTCATTAGTCCAAGTACCATGGTTCTCAGGAACCGACCCAGACTCGACATGATTGTTAGGGTTTGCGCGAGTAGGGGGGAGGAACGATCACTAGCTTGCTGTGACAAGCGATTTAACCTAGATAACGCGGAGCTAACACCCATGTCTTTTCCATTATCAGAAAAAGACAAAGAACTGAAATTCTCCCTGGAATAATCCGGAAAATTACCTGTAGACCTCATGTTTCTACCACGTCTAAAGGTAACATTAGTGAAGTTCAACCTACCCAAAATGTCTTCTGCTTCATTAACAAGAGAACTATCACCTGCGTTTGATACCCGAGATTCGTCCCCAGCAGCAGGAGAAGCATCAGCCATCATGAGCACATGAAAAAAGAAAGTAACACAAGAATTAGACAAAAGCAATTCAAAACACTAAAGCTAAATGGTACAAAAAATAATATTGTTAAACACTAACAATAAGAAATTAGGGTACGGTAAGCTAAATGGTAGAACACAAAATAGAAAATTACTAAGGGTAAACAATTACTACAACGAACAGGGTCAATCGTACTTAATTAGAAGGCTTATTCAAAGTTGTTGTAAAAGTAATCCTATAATATTATCAAAAAAAACAGTGGAAATTCCCTAAATCACAAGTATTCGCAGACTGTAACTCAAGTCACAACACAGAAAAACAAAAACGTATCCCTAATTTCTCAAAGAAGA
>JAHWFP010227543.1:0-18016 GCA_023313725.1 Lithobius niger
ACAATACTTCTCACAAAAATGAGATGCTAATAAACCAAGCATAAACAAAATTCCAAGACGGTATAAAAGCATTATATTACCAACGCCATAAACGTTAGGTTATAGGAAGCAATAGAAGTTTCGATCTCGACGAACAATGACAATCGGTGTATGCTCGAAGAAACGCAATTCTCAATCGTTTACGAATGAAACACATTCAGAAACGAATCGTTACAAATCTGATGAAATGTGTAGAGCCAAAAATAATTTCCAAAAAGGATACTGCTTTTAGCAAGCGCAAAGAGATAGAACGAATTGTACACCGAGCATTTGTGGTCCGGGATCAAGCTGAAACAACCATGTTTTCATTTTTTAATGAACTTAAGAAAAGGTTAAGATAATAGCTAGCAATCTTACAAAGCTAGAAGAAATTACGTTGGACACATTCACTGATGCCTTAGGAGGTTCGAAATCTCATACTCCTGGCTCAGAGGCTTATTTTTGGGATTCTGCTTACATGCCTGTACTTGATACAGACTTTAATGACTCATTTGCTTGCGATGAACAAGGCAGAGTATGGAACATGTTAGTCGAAGGAGAGTATGAGGAAACAGAAGATAATTATTGTTTCATGGCCTTGTTTACTTACGTGCAATAAAGTTGACTGCCCAGTTTGTTACCAGTTTGTGACCAAGTAGCGCCATTAAGATGCGCCATTAAGCCTCACCCCCCCCCCCCCCAGTTTGTTATCTGTGTTAGCGCACTTGTAGAAATTATGTTCTAGGTTATTTCTCACATCTTGACAGTTGCTTAAATCCTGGGGCACGTTTGGAGGATATTCTAGGTCATGCAATCTCATGTGTACAACATAGCAAATGCTCTAGCATTATCACAGAGTTGAATGGATTGAAACGCCACTTTAGCGTTTTACGGCAAATAACAAAATTAGTATACAAAATCAAAGGTTTGGCTGAATGTATCAAATGAAGTACTTCAAGCTGCCAATGATGCAAACGACATAGCTTTTGCTACAAAAGAGCTCAGTAAAAGACTGCACAATAAAGAGGGAGACAATGAAAGTCGCGTTAGCCTAATGAAATAATTTGTCATTACATGAACTCAGCCTCAGAAACGTGCAATACTGATGAAATATCACTGGTAAGCAATTACGTACGTCAGTTCGCTACTGTAGACAAACTCATTTCTGATTTTCCAGATATACCTTGTATTTGTTGTGAAAGGCTATGCAAAAAGTCGGTTTTATGCAACATGAGTAGAGAAGTTGGCAAAGAAACATTCGAGAATAATGCATGGTTACAGATAAGGTCGTTTCTGTATTGTAAATATGGGGGGGGGGGGGGAAATGGGGCTTAATGGCGCGTCGACAGCTTGGTCATTAGCTCCAACCTCAGTCACAGTGCAGTGGTCCGGGTTGCCACTGCACCACACATTACAGAGGTATTATTCAAACCCCTAATCTAAATCTTGTCATACATCTGTAACTCCTGCAAAAATTGAAAAACACCGGACAGGAGGACAGACTTATCACCCAATTGACGCACAATGTCATGCGGAAGACAAATATGGCAAGGACGATCTAGATGAAACAAAGTGTGTCGGTATTGCAGAACAAATTAAACAAAAATGCAATACCTGCACGAAGTGCTTTGAATGGCTTAGTAGTTGATATTATTCCTAACGAACTGCATTCTCTTAATATCTTTGAACAAATTCTGATTAAAAAGCAAAGGCATTTCAAACAGTTATTTGTCTAGGACCAATAAAAAGCAAGCTTCCATATTCCGAGAAATTCAAAGGTATTAAGGGACGAGTCATTTATTTGCCATTTCTCTACAAAGCAACATTGATATTTACCTTCGTGCCTACCAAACCACGAACTTCATATTTTAGTAAATGGCGTACCAACAAGAAATTAGATCGTTTGGCAAGATATTGTGGACGTAGGTAAGATTCACGTGGCTATTGAAAAATTAAAAGAAATAAATCCACTGTATCATGATAGCACGTTGAGTGTGGGTGACCTAAACGAATATGTGCATGGTGGAGCAACTGACTCAAATCTAGAAAACAGTGATCAATATTAGAAAAGTATCAACTTCTACCAGCACTACAGCATTCATCCGATAGAATCTAAAAGAACTGCTCACAAAAATTTGGACGAATATCGTATGAAACAAGTCACAGGCAGTAACATCTCGATTTGGGAACCAAGTTTAGACTTGAACTGTTTCCCTCAACTTTTCCCAAAAGGCATATTTGGAAAGGCTTGGCCACGCTTCGTAAAACTAGGAGAAGCTGAATATTGTGTTTCCAAACTATTGAACAAGGACTCGAGATTCCGTTTAAACCTTCAATATATTTTTCACGATATATGTTTTACGATAGTGAAATAAAAGCATTATCGAACAGTATAGCTCATTTGTTACGAGTAAGGATGAATACATCCTTTACAGTAGATACATTAATACAAAAGATTGACGCTAATGATGCCGAATTATATGCTAATATAGCATCACTTGAAGGAAATATAAGAAGAACAAAACAATTTTGGAATCGACGTTATAACGAAGTAGTGTGTCTAATTAGAGAACGAGGCACTCCAACATTTTACAACAATATGATTGGTTGGATTTACACACGCACATACAACGTTGTAATATGACGTCCCAAAAGTTATTTCGATGACACCAGGTGAACTTTGTGCTATGGACATTGTTTCAACAACCCAATATTTTCACACAAAGTTTCAAGCAATATTGAAACACATGATACTAACAAAAGATAATCCTGTTCTTGGAAAAATTGATTCGTACTTTTATGGTATCGAATATCAAGCTTGTGGAGCACCTCACATCCATTTTATTGGATTGTCTTCAGAAGCTCCAGTTATTGGTCAAGCAAGCAGTGAAGAAATTGCAAAGTATGTTATGAAATTTGCTACCTGTGAAATACCTAACAAAGAGTCGAGTCCAGAACTATATGAACTGGTCACTAAATATCAAACCCACAAATGCAGCTCTTACTGCATGAGAAAATTTAAGGGGGGGGGGATTTAGGTTTAATGGCGCGTCGACAGCTTGGTCATTAGCGCCAACCTGTCACAGTGCAGTGGTCTGGGTTGCCACTGCACCACACATTACAGAGATGTTATTCAAACCCCTAATCTAAATCTTGTCAAAAATAAGGGCAGAAAAGTTTTCTTTACCAAATGCAGGTTTGGATTTCCACGGCCTGTACAGAACTCATTCAAGCTCAATCATGTTCAGTCATCAATAAGGCATAAACAGAAAAGGAAATCCAACAAAAGATTGTATGGATTGCCAAGAACAGTTCGTTAATGACTACAATCCTGTTTTATTAATGGCTATGGGTGCAAATGTTGACATACAGTATATTGGTGATAATAGTCGTGCCATAGCAAGATATGTTATTTCTTATATAACTAAAGAAGAAAAAACAGAAATGAACGGAGTCTGGGGTGACCTTTGCAGCTCATCAGTGAGTAGTCGATTATGGTCACTTGGTTTAAAAGCTCTCACCAATAGAGAATGTGGCTCGTATGAGACAGCTGACCGATTACTTGGCACTCATTTGTTGGGTAAAAGTGATTCAATTCTTTTTATTAATACAAATCTTCCCAGTGAAAGAAATCGTTGCCTTAAATCATTTACAGAACTTAGAACGCTGAAAGAAATTGATCCTAATAGTCAGGATACATTTTAACATAACTTGGTGAATGATTACTATCCATCCAGACCTGATTCACTATGCAACTGCTGTCTGTACGAGTTTGCAAAATGGTTTTACTGCATTTTTTCTAAAGATGACCTGAAAAACACTATTACTTTAAAGAACAATTTAAGTCACATGAAGCATCGTACTAAACCTTTTGTACACATTCATCAGCCAGATAAATCACAAGTGGAAAAAGAGAAATATTGTCATCAACTTTTAATGTTATTTCTTCCGTGGCATTCAGAAGATGAATTACTTGGAAAGCACGAAAATTACGTGCAGTCATTCCATCATCACCTGCAACAAGTAACAAATATGATGACGTATACGAAAAACTAACATATCTACATGAGTTAGAAGACAAAATATTGACGAATTGGCAAATGATACCCCAGTAACAAATGACATGGATGCTGATGATGCATTACAAGGAATAGATACTGGAGAATTTGCTATGGATGACGTTATAACAACAATGTGTGCAGATTCCGTTTATACCTCTTATAACAACGTTGAATCTCTCAACATTGAACAAAGATGTATTTTTGACAAGGTAACACATGTGGTAACACACCAAGAACAACACAAACTAAGCAGTTGTACGTGTCATAAACTGTCAATTCAAGTGTTACTTTTTATATCTGGAGTTGGGGGCTGCGGCAAAAGTTTTCTTATCAACACCATAAGGCAATGGCTACAATACACTTTGAATGAAGGTGTTGGAGTCTGTGCTCCTAATGGGATTGCAGCCTTGAATATTTCTGGAGTAACAATCCACCATTTTGTCTTCTTACTCCAAGCGAAATCAGATACAAGCTACATTCAGTTGGCTCAGTAAATCTATGGAGTATGTTTCAGTATGAGAAGTTGACCATCAACGTTCGTCAGAATTCTGATGAAACATATTTCAAACTGCTATCGAACATCCGAACAGGGAATATTTTGGAAAAAGATATCGATATACTGAAGAGTAGAATCATTACTCCTGGCCGTAACTATACCATTCAAGATGTCGTACAATGCTACAAACACCTCTTAGAAGAAAACAACTTGCCTGTATGCTTGTTCCCAAAGACTGCAATGTGCAGAACATTGAACGCTATTATGCTTGAAGAAATTGGTGAAGAAATAATTGTAATACCAAGCATAGATACACTAGATGGTCCCGTACTGGAAAAAAATGCTTTTGAAGCTGCAAAACAAAAATTGATGGATCTGAAAGATAACTTGTCAGAGACAGCTGGCTTGGAATATGAATTGCAGATCAGCATCAACTCACAAGTTTTGTTACGTAGAAACGTAGATATGACTAAAGGACTTGTGAATGGAATTATTGGAAAAGTTAAAATTTCGAACATAATGGCCAAATAGTTAACAGAATTCAACTACGAGTTCTAGTTCGATTCCAATTGTTGAAGAATATTTACGTTCACCGAAAGCGATTTCCAATAACACTTGCATATGGAATGACAATTCATAAATCCCAGGGACTTACTTTGGAATGTTCTATAATCGATGCTGGCAAAGATGCATTTGGACCAGGCATGATTTATATAGCTCTTTCCAGAGTCAAAACACTGAGTAGGCTTCATTTGCTTGCTTTCGACACGAACAAAATAATAGCAGATGCGAAAGCAGTCAGAGAGTACAACGTTTTAAGATTAAAATATCATCCTGATTTTGGTATCTTACCAACAGCACAAATTAACAGCAGAAAACATTCTATATTCTGTGAACCAACAAAAATGTCGTCTCCTATTCCACCCACAAAAAAGCTAAACCAGCTTCTAAAACTCTTGCCCCGCATACACATAAAAGATTATCCTTTCCTGAATTAAATCCACAGCATGCAAAAAATACTAAAAACAACCAGCATCTTACAAAGGGATTCATTAATGCAGATGGTATAAGCTGTTATGCTAATGTCACACTACAATGTTTATTTCACATTGAGCAATTTCGTAATTTGCAAATTGGAAACAGCCAGTTATTAAGAAGTTTACGAAATGTTTTAGCTTGTATGGAGTCGCCAGATATTAACTAACTTTTAAAGTCAAACGAAGTCAGACGGAATGTTAGTCAAGAATTTGCTGCAACACAGCAACAAGATTCAAGTAAATTTATGCAACGTCTGTTACAACAAATGCCATTTTACATTCAACAACTATTCCAACATGATGTTCAATACAAGAAACGATGTAGAAATTTAGACTGCCGAGCAGAAAGTTCATACGGACCACCTTGAATCAATAATCTTATATTTACAGTGTCCGTCCCATCAGCAGCTACAAAAATAACATGGCCAGAAATGCTCTCGTGGAGAAATGAGCTTTTCGTTTGCGGAATTTGCAACAGTCCAATAAAATCCAAAACATATTTGGAATAAAGCAGCTCTTTTCTACTCCTATCAATATCTAGATTTAACAATTTCGGCCAAAAAGTAACAACACCAATTTCTGGATTTGCATCAAAATATGTAGAAATAGACGGACATCTTTACGAAACAATTGCAGTGATCATTCACGTAGGTTCAGGGTTGCCGGATGATTCTTCTCATTATTACTGTTTTCTAAAACAGTAGATTAATGAATGGCCGTTATGCAATGATGCAACCATCTCCACAAAATACCAGTTTATCAGACAACTAAAAGATACCTATGTACTAGTATTACATAAACTGTGAACTGTGAAAAGGCACTCTACTCACTAAAACAACGACAGCACAGAAAAAGACTGCAATTTAGATAAAATATACTGCTATGTACATATTTCAATTAGTAAAATTGCAATGTTCGCCATCTCCACAAGACACGCAATGCAAACTAAAACATATCTAGAAAGAAGTCGTAGTTTGCCGTTACTAGCAATTTCTTGATTCAACAACTCGCAACAAAAAGTTACAACACTAATTTCTGGACACGTGTAGAACGTGCAAAACGTATAGAAATGGACGGGTATCTGTTCGAAACTATGGCTGTTGATATACATGTTGGTTCAGGGTTGCCTAATGCCGGATTCCATAAAGATGCGTGTAATCTAATTTGTCACAAGACATTTACAGCTCCAATACAATTATATACACAACGGCAAAAAAACACAATTGTACAACAACAATTGATTATGCAGTTGCGCCATTTGTTTCAAGATGTAGTAAAAGAAGTTGTTGCAAAGTCAAAGTGTGTGTGTACGTGTTCGTATGTATGTATGAATGGTGGCTCATCAAAACAACCCCTACCTCCACGTGGTGTGAGCTGGACAACGTTAAGTTAGCCTAATCATTTCCACTGCACTGCACTGCACTGTGACTGAGGTTGGCGCTAATGACCAAGCTGTCGACGCGCCATTAAGCCTCATCTCCCCCCCCCCCCCTAATCATTTCCTAACTATTACAGTGTCATTTCACATTAACAATAATTCAGTAACATAGGTAATGTACGTAGTGAATGAGACTAATATAACTGCAAACTGGGCAATGGCACAAATTATATGTGGATATGGAAATTACGCAGGAAAACGCAAACAAATTGGAGCAAACATTCCATCTGATCACTTACTGGTTTCAGGTACTACAGTGTTCCTGTTTAGTCCACATGCAACCTTACTGCTGTATCCAACCATTATACACGTAACTACAATTAAAGCCAGAACTCAAATTTCGTGGCTTAACGCACGTTACGCAGTATCCAAACAGTTTGCATGGCCGTAGGAACCGGTACGGCTGGTGCGTCATTTGCCGTACCACTTTTCGACCCACAAGTTTAAAATACCATACATCCAAACACACACGTCTGCTGTCGTCAAACCTTTGATGTGGCCCTGTAACACGTGTGTGGCTTTCCTGCCAAGCTTTTATGAGTAGCGTTTGTCCCGCTAGCATTTTCACGTAGTGTGATAGTAGTGTGATAGTCTATGCATACACTGAATGTAACTTCTATTTTCCCCTTATGAAGGACAATGAGCTTGACCAAGAGAAGGGGTTTTTGGGTGTAGGTAGTAAAAGAAACGCTAAAGCAAGCTTCAGCAAGTAATCAACACCAAACTTTGGAGAAAGCCCAACACAATAGCCAACAGATTGTAACTTTCTCAAAAATAATTTCTGTAAGTTACTAATAACAGAATAGTCGCCTACAAACATAAGGGGTGAGGGAGGAATGCGGGGAACGAATTACTTATTGCATGCTATGTACGTAAGGTTAAAGTTCTAAATCGAACTGGTATAAATAAAAAATAAATCGAAGGTAAAGGGTAAACGAAGCAAACAGGCTGCATTAAAGACAAAAGTTATGATACAAGATACACTATTATATTAAATCTGAGAAAGAAATAAACTACCCTAGCTGGGACTAAAAACAAGACTTTCCACCGACCTCTCGTAATTTGGATACGCTAACAACCTATATAAACACAAATTGGCCCTCCCATTTAAATCTTACACTTAATAGCACACAGTAGCTTTCCTTACTATAATTGGGAACCAATCAACAAAACCAAACCACAGGAGAGAACTAGAAAACATTTAACAGTCGTTACAACACTTGACAGCTACTTATTACACGTATTATTCTCATGCCATCGGGCATAAATTTACCATTCATCATTGAAAATGGTAAAATAAGTGCATTAGATTTTCCAAATGGAAAAAAAACAAGTAAAATTTGTTGGTAGACCTGGACTATATACAATCAACGTGATATACAAACTTTTATACTAAACAGAAAAAAAAGTTAATCATTTTAAATTAGTCTTCCACGACCTTAAAACGCATGCATGTAAAGTTGCAGAAGTCGGAAACGAAATTACAAAACGAATACAAAAGATAAAAGCAAGAAATAAATTAAACTATAGTTACTAGAACTTTCACTTCCAAAAAAAATGCAATGAGTCTTTTTATTTAGGAAACCAAGCAACAAGTAAATAAACAAAAATAAACACAAGATGGTTACACAATTAAACATTGGTAAACCAATTTCGAGCCCATTGGCTTTCCGTCCCGTTTAAACCATTTCGTTTGCCGTCCTGTTTATTAACTATTGGGGTGCACGACACTTTTTGTTGCTACCTTGCGAACTGAGTCTAGCATTGTTGTGACCTGTCCGTCAGTATAGTTCTGTCTGCACGCCGACAAGAATATCATGGGGGGGGGGGGAGAGAGGGGTATTGGCGCGTCGACAGCTTGGTCATTAGCGCCAACCTCAGTCACAGTGCAGTGGTCCGGGTTGCCACTGCACCACACATTACAGAGATATTATTCAAACCCCTAATCTAAATCTTGTCATACATCTTCTGTACCTCCTGCAAAAATTGTACCAAGAATATCATGGTTCATCATACAATAACATCCTGTCAACAAAACCAAAACTAACGTGCTTAATGCTGTCATAACCACCAACTCCAAAACAATATGGATCGTCCACAGAAAACACGGAAAACGTACGAGCAAGAAAAAAAAAAAGACTAGATGAATTAGAACAAAATTTAGAAAAGGCAATCAAGAAACGCACCAAGCTTGGGCCAAATACACGAAAGAAAAGAAAGAATTAGATCCAGACTCGAACGAATGAAAAACCCAAATGGAAAGAATTACGCAAGTCATCACTAAATACGAAGAAAAAAAAAGCAATAGACATTGCCCACCTTAAACATGCAGATCAACAAATGAAAAGCCATAAAGCATTGGTAAGTAACCTCCAACAATAGCAATAGAAAAGAAACAAAACTAAACCTCTCATTAAGCTACAATTATACATTTACAGAAACATTATGAACGCATCAGGTGGGTTGAGGAAGCAAGAAAACAGTTCCAAAATTACGAAGAAAGAAAACTGAAACAAGACATCAAAGAAACAGTCGACAATATGATTGAAACAATAGTTGGCAAAGAAATATTAGAAAAGCAAAGAGAAGAAACACTAATGTGGGAACAACATGTAATTGGGATGAAGTCAGATTGTAAATTTAATGCAAAGAAAGCAACTAAAAGGTAAAAAAAATTAGTAATTAAACATATTATCAATTAAACTAATATTTCCTTTATAGGAACGTAGAAATAAACTAAGCAGAATTAAGTGTGACAGGATTTCTTTTCTATCCTTCAGTCGAACACACGTACCAACCATCCATCCTACTAAAGGTGCGAGCGAAATTCAGTTTATTTCCGAGAAATACATGACACCAAGTTGGTATGTCAAATTATTACGAATTAGAAATGAAGGACAAAGCAGGTGAAACAGAGCTGTGGACAAACTAATTCTCCTAAAGAAAGACGTGCACTAAATAAGCGAGCGAATTTCAGTGCGTTTGCAACGAGTACAGAAAACTAACTTGGTATGTGAAAGTGTCACGAATTAGAAAACAAAAACGAACTCGTTTGATGCTTAAGGTAAGGTTTAATTGAACCGAATTCAAAACAGCAAAGGAACACGAATAAACTTTCCTGTAAGGTTTCATATACCAGTGTTCGTGAACTGTTTAGTCCAACTGAAACCTTACTGCTGCATTCAATCATTAGACACGTATATAAAATCTAAACTTTACAAATTATTTCAAGAATAATATAGTTTATAATATTGGCTACACATTCGCCTGTTATTTTTGGCCAGCCTTCAAGTCAAGTCCTTTTCCTTCATCCTATTCATGATACACATACCAAAACTTTTCAAGATATCAGATTCAAGATTTCAGGACTGGTATTTCATTTTCATTTCCACGTTTTCAAGGAGTCGCACAATCCCTGAATTACTTAATCTGTAGGTCTGTACTAAGCACACTACGAGACTGTTTTTTTTTCCGATTTTTCATCGATGTTGAATATTTACCAATCTGATCTATAGTGTTCTAAAGTAAAAACTGTAAAAACATCTGAATACAGCAGTAAGGTTTCATTGGGACTAAACAGTTCACGAACACTGAGGTATATGAAACCTTACAGGAAAGTTGATTTGTGTTCCTTTGCTGTTTTGAATTCGGTTCAATTAAACTTTACCTTAAACATCAAACGAGTTCGTTTTTGTTTTATAATCTTGTATAACATCAGATCGGTTCGTTCGTTATGACGCCATCGATACGGTGTTGAAATCTAAACAGCGGTCCCAGTTGTCTTTGGAATTTCGACGTTAACAACTAGTGTGTCGAAATGCCTCGTCATTTATCGCCTACGCAAAAAAGACAACTCGTAGACCTACTTCAGTTTAGGCTTAGTGTTCAAGTTGCAGCAGAAGTAGGGAGTACCGTAAAGACAGCATGAAGATGGTGGAATCGATGGAGGAAAGCAGGGAACCTGTGAACGCGCGAGTGGAAGACCAAAGGGCACCACCAACGAACAAGACAAAGCAATAGTAATGGAGTCATTAATGCATCTTAAGCAAGTTCTGCAAGTTCCTGCGTTAACAAGTTCGTTTAAAAGAAGGCCGTGTGATGTTGGACTTTACGAATGGAATGTAGCAAAAAAGCAACTGTTAACGTATCGTCGTACTGAACAAAGTTTTCAATTTGTCCAGCAGCATGGCCAATCAAAATCAGTCATGGATAGATATAATGGAACAGTGTGGGTACGGGGGGGGGGATTGAGGCTTAATGGCGCGTCAACACCTTGGTCATTAGCGCCAACCTCAGTCACAGTGCAGTGGTCCAGGTTGCCACTGCACCACACATTACAGAGATGTCATTCAAACCCCTAATCTAAATCTTGTCATACACCTGTACCTCCCCCACCTCCCCTGTATCTTTTGTGCCACCTGTGTCCTGTGTGTGGGTACGGTGGCAGGTTGGGGAAGTTACGAACATGTGTTCATCCACCCAACCATTGGGTTGGGAGATTGAAGCTTTATATTGCAGAGTGACCATTAGGAGTGACCGATTTAGAGTCCCAGTGTGGAGTTGGATGTCCGGCCTAGGTTTAGGCAGCATTGTTTGCATAGAAGGCAACGTACACACTGAACAATATTTTCATATTTTGAACAACGCTCTATTGCCAGAAGCACAAACTGTGTTTGGAAATCAAAACTGCGTTTTTCAGACAGGATCTGCTCCCCGTTCACAATGCCGATGTTGTGCAAGAGTGGACCCAGAACCGAATCGACATTCAATCTCTGTCATGGGCAGCTAAAGGCACGGAATAAGTCCCTAACCAAAATGTTTGGTCTGAACTTGTGAAAAGCTAAAAACGTCGTAGGCAAGGAACCGGACTTGTGGAATGATATCTGTATGCCTGGGTAGATACCGGTGACGATCCTTACTATTTCATAAAACTAATTGATTCGATGCCACGACGAATGCAGCAAGTATTAAAAAGCCACGGATAATGGATGAATTTGTAAAACACATATTTTAACGTAAAATCTGTTGTGGAATTTATAAAATGTACGATTAAATTTGAAAATAACAAACGCGGCATACGGTTTAATGTTTTAAACATGTGAAACATCGCAAATTTATTCAAGAATCAAAAGCTGACCGACTGAAAAGTGATACTGCTATAATACACATTTACAGCCTTCTTGTACTAATCCTGTGAAATATGTAGTTAAGCTAGTTACCGATTTCCTAAATTTTTGTTTTCCCATAATGAGTTGACATATTTGTCAGCTTTACATCTGAATCCTCCCCCGAATCAAAAGCCGGAGTGAGGTCCAGAACAAACTTGCCCTTGGAAGGAGGAAAAAGCCCAGGAGAAGTGGAACAGGAAATATCTCCCTGCTCCATGGGTAAAGGAGGATCAAATTGTGGAGGGGACGCAATGGACCCCTCAGCAAGCTGGTCGTTCGACGACTGTTTCACCTTCTCTCCTGGTGGCAACTTCCTCACGGGTGGTGCTGAGGATGTACCAGCAGGAGCCTTCTTCGACACTTTCTGTGGTGCACTCCGGGCGGAAGGAGGCTTAACTACAGCCTTAACCTGCCTGGGAACAGTTACAGGAACAGGAACAGTTACAGGAACACGAACAGGAACAGTTACAGGAACAGTTACAGGAACAGGAACAGGAACAGTAGCAGGCTGGGCAGATGTCGACGGCAAGGCATCAACCGGTTTCGAAGAACCCAAAAGACCCTGCAAAGATGGATGTTGCTGGGTCAACAAAGTAACAAGCATGCCTACCATCCTCGTCAAAGACCTGAGCTCAGCGCGCAAATCCGCTAAATCAGCAGACTCACTAACTGGGCCAGGCAATGGCGCACTGCACACCTGTGCAAAAGATCTGGTCATCGGTGCTGACGATAGTTTAGCTTTCTTCCGGGCCTTCGAGTAGGAAAGCCCGTCCTTCACCTTCAATTCCTGCACACGACGTTCCTCTAAATAAACACGGCAGTCCCGCGAAGAGGCCTGGTGCTGACCACCACAGTTGATGCACTGCTCTGGGCCAGCACAATCAGCGCCTTCATGGGCTGCCTGAGCACAGCTAACACAGGTAGGCTTACCTTTACACGAGCCGCTGGTGTGGCCGAAGCGTTGACAGCGGAAACGCCGCATTGGATTCGGTACATAAGTCCTGACCTTCAACCGCAGGTAACCGGCAGTAATGTGCTGCGGTGCAACTGGCGTATCAAAGGTCAGGAAAAAGGTGTCAGTTGGCTGGGCACCATTCTCACCTTTCCGCGTCAAACGCTTCACAGCCGTAACGCCTTGTGACTTGAGTTCGTCCAGGATGATATCATCGCTGAGACCCCTCAAATCAAAGCACGTCACGACCCCCTTGCTGCTGTTCAAGGTACGATGCGGCTCCACACGCACCGGGCATAACCCCAGTGCACCCGCCTTCAAAAGCCTCTTTGCCTGAGCCCCATCCTCAACCTCAACAAGGTATCCCCCAGCACGGAGCCGAGAGACACTCTTCGGATCGGAACCACAGATCCCTTTGAGTGCTTTGTGGACAGCGAACGGACCGAGTTGTGTAACATCTCGGCCCTCGCCTGTCACCACCAAGAACTTCGGGACTTGGTCCCGACTCTTACCAATGTCTGGTAACTGGGCACCAGGCCCAACCATCTCAGGTTCCCTCCTCTGGCGCGTGCTAGTGCGGCGAGGAGGGGAAGAATTTTGGGGGGAAGAAATTTTTGCAGGGGAGGGGGGAGAAGAAGTTGCCATGGAGAGCAAAAAGAAGTCGCGGCGGTGCGCCCCCCAGAAAAGAAAAACCCCGCGCGGCACTCGGGTGATGCAGGGTCGGAAGCCGCATATCCAGGGCCCTGCACCAGGAAGCTAACACCGCCGTCTATCTCGGTGAGGTGGCAGCCAAAGCATGCCGAGAGGCGAGGCCACCAAGGAAGCCGTACACACCACCTACCTCGATAACCCAAACAGTTCGGGTCCGTGATGCAGATGGATACAGCACAAGCCGCCTCCCCACAACGACAGGACCCGAAAAGTCATAGCCGATTGACCTTAGGCCGGCTCGCCCAGGCCACCCGTCCTCCGGAATAAGGAGCCAAAGCCCGAAAGCCAGGATCTCCGCCTCCACGGATTACTAGGTTGCAGCACACGGCTAACATGCTGGGGGATGAGGATGAAAAGCCCAGTGGCCAGAATGGGCAAATCGGAATCAAACCCAAAAGGGGATTCAAACTGCCAAACATCCTCTAAGCAGCCACCCCGGGCCCGGTTTGTCTGGATGTCCCTTCACCTCTTTCGGACTAGTGCTTGCGACGGGTGTTAAACCTGCCCGCCATACACACCATAGGCGCACTCGCAAACCCTAGTGTTGAGGTTGCTAGTGTTCAAGACGGACTAAAAACCCTCCGCAACGCAGACCCTTGGCACACTAGCAAACCGTGATCTTGGGTTCCCTTTTAGTCGCCTCCTACGACACGCAGGGGTACGGTGGGCTTATTCTACCCCCAGCCCACAGGGGGCCCAGGGGAAGAGTTGAGGAGGATGATTCAGTCTTAAGCCCGTCCTAATGCCTGCGCATTCCATCGTTCAGTGGAACTGCCAAAGTTATCGGACCCATGCAGAAGAGCTGCGACTGCTTTTGTCGCATTGGCGACCTCTGTGCTGCTGCCTTCAGGAAACTTGCTTTAGGGCGTCGGATAATCCGGTTGTTAGGGGTTACTCTGTCTACCGTCTGGATGCAGACCCTGTGCCACGTGCACATGGTGGTGTTGCAGTGCTGGTTCAACACTCTCAGCCGCATGCCAGTGTGCCTCTGCACATTAGATTTCAGGCGGTAGCAGTTCGAGTTTCTTTCCAATTCGATATTACTGTCTGTTCGCTTTATTTGCCTCCGGATAAGGTCTTTGGGGTTGGTGACCTGGAGGACCTGGTTCGACAGCTTCCTGCCCCGTTCCTCTTGCTGGGCGACTTTAACAGCCACCATGTCCAGGGGGGAGGACCTAATACTGACAACAAGGGAAGGATCCTTGAGGAGTGGATGCGGAGGGGGTCCGTTTGCATCCTGAATGATGGAGCCATGACACACTGTAACTTGGCAACGGGCAATTGGTCAGCGGTGGACTTAGCCTTTTGCTCGCTGGCCATCCCAGTTCACTTCACTTGGGCTGTCACTGCCGATCTGCATGGAAGCGATCACCTCCCCATTGTGTTGTCCACAACACAAGGGGGTTCTGTGGCTTCCAGGCCAGCCCGGTGGGTGCTTAAGCGTGCTGAATGGTCAACCTTTGCTGAGGCTGCTGTGTTTCAGCGTGCGGTTGAGGACTTTTCTGATGTGGATGAACTTTCCACTCATTTCACTGATGTGGTCCTTGCTGCTGCTCATGCTACTATCCCGCGTACGTCCACACAGCCGCGGCGGGTTCCTGTTCCGTGGTGGACGCCTGCTTGCGGGCAGGCCATTCAGGCCCGCCGGCGAGCGTTGCCTGCATTCACGGTCAGCTCGACTACTGGCAACTTTGTAGCGTTTAAGCGTTGTCATGCCCGTGCCAGGTATGTCATCCGTGAGGCTAGACGTGCTTCGTGGGCAGCTTATGTTTCGTCAATCATGTGCTCCACGCCTTCTCAGCAGGTGTGGCGGAAGGTGCGCCAGATCTCGGGGAGGAGCGTGCCTTCCCCGGTTTCACAGCTGAAGGTCGCGAATACCGTGATCTCTTCTGTGCCAGATATCGCCAATTGTCTTGCGTCTGCATTTGCGCGGGTCTCGAGTGATGACCATTATGATCCTGGTTTCCTCGGGATTAAGCGTAGAGAAGAGGCTCGCTTTCTTGACTTTCGCTCCGATGGGCTAGAGGAGTACAATTTACCTTTTACCTGGCAGGAATTTGTTTCAGCTTTGTCCAAGTCGCATGACTCCGCCCTGGGGCCTGATGATGTTCACTATCAACTGTTGAAACATCTGACCCTTGCCTCCCAGCAGTTCTTGCTGGGGATGTTCAACCGTGTGTGGGCAGAGGGCTCTATTCCAGCAGCTTGGAAGACTGCAGTGGTCATCCCAATTGTGAAACCGGGCAAAGACCCTACTGCTCCTTCCAGTTATCGCCCAATTGCTCTGACTAGCTGTGTCTGTAAACTTATGGAACGGATGGTCAGTGAGCGGTTGGTGTGGGTGTTGGAATCACGGGGATTCTTATCTGTGTCCCAGTGTGGCTTTCGACGGTTTCGGTCAACTATCGATCATCTAGTTGCCCTTGAATCAGATGTGAGGGAGGCTTTTCGCCTGCGTCATCATCTGGTTCAGGTTTTCTTTGACTTGGAGAAGGCGTATGATACGACGTGGCGTTATGGGCTTCTCCGTAATCTCTATAACTATGGCTTGAGGGGGCAGATGCCACTGTTGCTTTCTGCTTACCTCTCAGGCCGTTCTTTTCGTGTTCGTGTCGGGGCGACTCTTTCCCGCCCGTTTGTCTTGGAGAATGGTGTGCCTCAAGGAGGTGTTCTTAGTGTCGTCTTGTTTGCTATAGGGATCAACCCCATTGCTCAGCAAGCTGCTGTTCCCCAGTCATTGTTTGTCGATGACTTCGGCCTGCGCTTTCGGGCAGCTCGCATGCAGACCTGCGAGCGGCAGCTACAGCTGGCAATTAACAAAGTCCAGACCTGGGCGGTAAGTAATGGTTTCCGGTTTTCTCCGGACAAGACTGTGTGCATCCACTTTTGCCGCCAACGAACACTGCACCCGGATCCTTGCCTGTACTTAGGACAGGCACAAATTCCTGTTGTCCCACAGGCACGTTTCCTGGGTCTGGTGTTCGATTCCAGGTTGTCTTGGCTTCCACACTTACGTCAGCTTAAAGACAAGGCTTTGTGGGCGCTTAACATCTTGCGGGGCCTGTCGGGCACTTCATGGGGTGCCGATCGCGCTGCCATGTTGCGCCTCTACCGAGCCCTTGTCCGCAGCAAACTTGATTATGCGTGTATGGTCTATGATTCGGCTAGTGACTCCACTCTCCGGATGTTGGACACTGTGCATCACAGTGGCCTGCGTGTGGCGACTGGGGCTTTTCGAACTTCTCCAGTGGTCAGCCTCTATGCTGAGGCCTCGGAGCCACCTTTGGCCATTCGTCGGCGACAGCTTGCCATTCACTATGCGTTTGCGTGCTGTGCAATCCAGTCCTGCCTGGTCCATGGTTTTTGGGCCAGACTTGCGAGTCGGTAGACGCAGGGTGGGTAAGGGTGATTTCCGCGATAGGCTCCAGCAGTCCTGTCAGGAGATAGCCTTTGAAATGCCCTGCGTCTTGAGGCTTGGGAGAATGCCAGTTGCCCCTTGGCTTGTCCCAGGTGGCAGTTTCATTTTTGCTCTGGCGTCCCTCCCGAAGGGTTCCACTCTACCAGCAAAGTACTTACAGGAGTTCCGGCGGCTGAGTTCTCAGTACGCCGGTTATCAGCGCCTGTTTACTGATGGGTCGAAGTCCGACGTTGGCGTGGCGTGTACTTGTGTGTGTAAGGGTGTAACGGTTGCCCATCACCTTCCATCAGGCTATTCTGTGTTCTCTACAGAGCTTTTGGCTCTTGGTTTGGTGGTGGAATGGATCCTTGACCTTCAGGGCACGCATTTCATTGTCTTAAGTGATTCCATGAGTGCCCTTGAGTCCTTGGCAAATTACAATCCTCGGAACCCCTTGACACAACGTGTCCAAGCTTTGCTTTCCCGCTTGCCTGGCCAGCGGAAAACCGTGCTTTTCTGCTGGATCCCGGGCCATGTTGGGATAGCAGGGAATGAACAAGCTGATTCTGCTGCGAAAGGGGCCCTTTCTGGCCCTCTCGGTAGGGATCTCAGCCTTGTTCCCTCAGATGCCTTTCTAACTCTGCGTCTGAGGTTACACGCTTTTTGGCAAACCTTGTGGGACAGACAGGACGGTAATAAGTTACGGGCCATTAAAGGCACTGTCGAGGAGTGGCACTC
>JAHWFP010227544.1:0-16532 GCA_023313725.1 Lithobius niger
GAATCGAACACCAGACCCAGGAAACGTGCCTGTGGGACAACAGGAATCTGCGCCTGCCCTGTTATACGACAGATGACGACGCAGCTTCCCAAGTCGCTCTCAACAATCACGAACGTTTGCAATCTGGAAATACCACTTCTCCCAACAATAGGCTAGGTTACAACGTTCGTGATTTTTACGAAGTTGAAAGCATGGCGACACGTCACGTAATCCGTTACAACACGGACGGGACAGACTTGGTACTACGTTTTTCTCCCATACCTGTCGAAACGTTAGGGGGGGGGGGGGGAATTGAGGCTTAATGGCGCGTCGACAACTTGGTCATTAGCGCCAACCTCAGTCACAGTGCAGTGGTCCGGGTTGCCACTGCACCACACATTACAGAGATGTTATTCAAACCCCTAATCTAAATCTTGTCATACATCTGTACCTCTTGCAAAAATTGAAAAACACCGGACAGGAGGACAGACTTATCGCCCAACTGACGCGCAATGTCATGTCGAAACGTTAGGTTCTCGTAACTTGACCATCTTAAGACCACGTCGGAGGAGTCCTGCAAGATGCACTCGACAGAGTGTTGACGGATCTGGCCCCACAGATATAATTGGCATCACGTTAGAGCATCATGATCTGGAGCGCCCAACTTTCGTCCCGTTCAGGCCGTATTCCACTTTTCTCGTCGGACTTTTGTTACATAAAATAGAGCTAGTGCAACAGTCCAAGAGACATTTAAATCTAGAAACAGACATTAAAATAAAAATCACCAGAGTCAGACTCCCTGCAGGCCAAATCAGACCGGGAGGTATAACGGATTCTTGGAAATATTTAGCAAGCAAAAAGAACTGTGTTTTAAGGCCAGATTTACGTAATGGCAACTGTTTAGCTCAGGCTATTGTATTAGCACAAAGCCACCTCGAAGCCCAGTCGCACCTGCCGGGGGGAGGGGGGGATATTGAGGCTTAATGGCGCGTCGACAGCTTGGTCATTAGCGCCAACCTCAGTCACAGTGCAGTGGTCCGGGTTGCCACTGCACCACACATTACAGAGATATTATTCAAACCCCCAATCTAAATCTTGTCATACATCTGTACCTCCTGCAAAAATTGAAAAACACCGGACTGGAGGACAGACTTATCGCCCAATTGACGCGCAATGTCTTGCGGAAGCCAGCTGCACCTGCCGGATCGTATGAAAATCCCCTTCAGAAGGCGTCACAGAAAAAGAGCAGAAATTAAAGCAGGAATCAGATACCTGCACAGGAAAGCCGGCGTGCCATTAGGGACTGCAAATACAACTGTACACATTGGAAAATTTCAGCAGGTTTTGGATCGCCTGCCTGGAAAATTCAACTTCGAGTGTATAAATTCGAAAATGGCGCACTCTGCCCAATTTTTACTGGAGAGGAAAAGTACAACGAAAATGCAAATGTGATACTGTTTGAAAACCACTACGCCTACTGCAAGAAAATGAACACGATCCTCGGCAGGGCTTTCTACTGTGTCGACTGCAACGTCACGTTCAACAGTGAAGATAAACATTGTTGCAAGCGTCAGTGTCTCGTATGTAAACGCAAAAATACTTTCTGCGACCCTAACAACCAGCCCGTGATTTGCGACAGTTGTTTTCGGCAATTTAGAGGGCCTGCATGTTACAGTAATCACTTAATTGTCGAGGACCCCAACAAGGGATCAGTCTGTGACAGATACGAGCGTTGCTGAAAATGTTACAAGCAATTTAAATCTGCAGACAGAGACCACAAATGCGGCCTTATGAAATGTCCAATATGCCTAAAATGGGTGCCGACGGATCATCACGACTGTTACATCCCGAAAAACACCGATTCTGCCATAGTAAAAACCAAAGTCTACTGTTGTTTTGATTTTGAAGCAGTAGCCATAAACGACGCAGGAACGGACGGTAAGGGCTTCCCTCAAAAGTCACGTTCCCACCTGTGTGGTCCTGAAACACCTGTTACGATTTTTGCATAGAAACGTATCCTATAGAACGCGACTGTATTTTTTGCAAGGAAAGAAAGCACGTTTTTGTAGGATTCGATGCCAGGGATCGTTTCTGCAAGTTTTGGTTTAATAAATTTGGAGGACGAAATGACGTGTCTGTCTCATGCTGGGCTTTCAACTTTTCCGGCTACGATTCAAGTTTCGTTATTTCATATCTTTTAGACCACAACGTAGTACCCGACGTCGTCATGGTTGGAGAGCGCTGTTTCTCACTGTCAGCAGATAGAATCACCTTTAAAGATTTTTTTCTATTTATGAGGACGTCCCTGAAACGTGTTGGGCAGATTTTCGGCCTTCAGGAAGAAAAGGAAAATTTCCGCACTTTTTTCTACAAAAAGAAGAAGACATAAATTATGTGGGACGTTATCCGGATCCCGAACGCTACGGGAGATCTAGAATGACGCCAAAAGAAGGAGCGGAGTTCGATTCCTGGTACAATTCCATTCTTGAATCCGGCGCAAAGTTCGACTACAAAGAAGAACTACAAAAATATTGCCTGGACGACACCATAATACTTCAGAAATCTGCCATGTGTTTCCGCAAACTATTCATGGAGATATTCCCCAATACATGCCCCTTCAGGTCTCTCACTTTACCTGGAGCCGTCATGAGAAGCTATAGAACTCATCATTTAGAAACCAACACTTTAGGACATATTCCAGCTAATTATGGCGCAGCAGCTAGAAAATACTCCAAAATTGGATTGCAGTGGCTTCATTGGGAAGAGAAACATAGCGGAATCCCCATAATAAAAGCAGACAGTGTGTCAGGTGAACTTAAAATATTCTGATACTTCTGCGACGGGTTTTCTGATGCCACTCCCACTCAGCCAGCAAGGATATTCGAATTCGATGGCTGCCTGTACCATTTTTGTGAAATTTGTCATCCTACATGTAGAGACAAAAAAGCCCCGTTTTCTAACCTCACAATTAACGAAATCTCGGAACGTGACCAGTTTATACGCGATCATAGGTGCCAGAGAGGTTGCGAAGTAGTGGTTCAAAAAGAGTGTCGCTGGGTTCAATTTCTAAAAGACAATCCCTTAGCGAAGGCATTTGTGGACAGTTTAAACATACAGGAAGCCCTACATTGCTCTGACACTGCGCATGGAGGTCGCGTCGAGAGGGTGGGGTGGGGTGGGGGGGGGGTAAGATGAGGCTTAATGGCGATGGTGAGATCGTACACAGTGTCTGACGAAAATTATGTCATCGACTATGTAGACTAGTATCTTTGTACGCATTTTGCATGTGCAAAGAAATTTTCCCGAAAGGCCTGCCTACAATAATAAAGAAGCTGAAAACAACCAACATCGATGGATACTTCGGCCTGGTCAAGTGCTTCGTGCTCCCCTCCCACTGATCTTTTAATTCTCGTCCTGCCGAAACTGATTAACGAAAGACTAATGTTCGTCCTTTGCCACGCTTGCGCCTTAGTGGAAAATAGGGATCCCTGCCATCACACAGATGCAGAAAGAATGCTCCCATCACACATGGTGTATGCCTGAACTCTCTCTGGCAGTAAAAAAAGGCTACAAAATCACGGCCATTCACGAGACCTGGGACTTCGTGTACGATCCCTCGTTCGCCCCTTTTAAGACGTATATAGAAAGGCTTTAACAAGTCAAAGTACAGTCCGAAGACTACCCACCAGGATGCGTGACCGAACAGCAAAAAGAAATTATATTGAACAGTTTGAAAGAGAGCAAGGAATGAAACGAGATCGTAGCAAAATTGCGGCAAATCCAGGCATGCGGCAGTTGGCAAAAACGGGCCTCGTAAGTTTGCAGTTTCGTAGATGTAAAGGTTTCGCCAGACCCAAAAAACACAACAGTTTCGTCTGAGTTCGTTCATCACTGCATACGGTAGAATAGCACTCTTCGAAGCCTTGGAAAAATTCCCTCCTGGAGCCTTACTGTACTGCGATACAGACGGACTGGTGGTACAGAGGCCTCGTACCGAACCCTTACCTTTAGCAATTGGTAGCCATCTTGGTGCACTTACCAACGAAGTGGCCAAAAACTGGGGCATTCATGCGTCAAAATTTTTTGCAGGAGGGTGCAAGCAGTACTGCCTGAAAATAAAATTCGACGACGATCCAGATCGTGTCGAATACGATTTGAAAATACGAGGCATCTCGTTGAATTGTTCGACATTACAATCTTTGAACCCTGAAGTGCTTGAAGAGATGGTAGTAGGCAGGCAAGTGGATAAGACCATCACGCTCGAAGACCCTCACCAGATAATCCGCCGTAGAAACATCGTCATGAACGCTTACAGGGAAAAAAATACCGTCTTGTTTACAATAAACGAGTACTACAGGACGACCACACAACGATCCCTTACGGGAATCAGTGAAAAAATAATATATTTCCCGTTGGATCTGTACTTTTTCGCCAAGTAGGCTAATGTTTAAAAACTGTGTAAAAAAAAAATTTTGAGGTGACGGGTCTGAAACCGTCTCAGTCTAACACGTACATGTGAGGACTACCTGTACATGTATTTAATTTTTTTTTTTTTTAAATATACATTATTTAAAAAAAAAGTTTTTACTTTTTTTAATTTCACTTGCATGTACAAGTCGAGGGTTCTAGTGACACCAAAGGAATGATGCAGAAGAAGCTGGTTATCATGGAAACATTGCTCGACCTTCATAGTATACTCACGGGCAAAGACCCTGAAAACCTGACAAAAAAAACTTTTTTTTTTTTTTAAATGGACTGATTTCTGATTTCGTTGTCATTCCCCTGTATCGGTCATGGAAGACAAACGTTAAAGCAGCGTTGGCCGTACTTGGAAATTTATCGCGTCTTACAGTGACAATAGAAGTGTATACATATAATAGCATCTGCACCTTCTACCAATGAAACTACAGTGTTCACGACGTTTCACTGCTTAACAGGTCACAAGTCCTCTGGAGGTCTCTGTTTCAAGATTTATATTCAAGCGCCAGACAAACAAGCTTTCAACAAACCGAACTATACATTGTTAAAAGAAAACGCAACAATAGACGCTACAATACTAATCTAGTGACAGATGGAACTTGAAAGTCCTTTCTTTATGCTTATTAGTGGACCGTCGCATAGTGGGAAGTCTTATTTTTGTCGCAGATTGATACATCATGCTGAAGATATGATAAACCCTCCAGTCTCAGAGCATTTTTATGGTGCTATTCTGAAAGACAGAACTGGTTTGCCGAATTATCGCACAAAGTTCAATTTCACGAAGGCGTGGTAGAAATTGATACCGTCCCACCAGGAACCTTGGGTTTTTACGACGACCTTCAAGATCAAATTAAGGACAGTCATATAGCTACAAAAATTTCTCATCACTGAGGCATCTCGTGCTGTTACATAATGCAAAATATTTTTTTTTAAAGGCCCCGCCCACCGAGATTTGTCACTGGATGCAGGATACTTAACTGTTAAAGAATCCTAGAGACGCTGCGCAAGGGATTTTCCTGGGTCGACAATAATACCCCGGTAAGACAGAATTCTTTAAAAAAGCTTTGCAAGATGCTACGAAGGAAGCGCACGGATATTTATTTATAAATTTGTGCCAGTCGTGCCCCAACCACCTGCGCCTGTCTACAAACATTTTTCCAGGCGAGAAAATTGCAATATATATACCCAAGACTTCGTAGTTCCCAAAATCATTTCATCATGTGTGCTGGGAAAGGAAGGAAAGCTAAAAAAAAAAGATTGCCCGCCGTCCAAAGATGTCAAATTTGAAAAAAAAAACGTTCCAGTGCTGGCAGTTTTAGGAAATCTGAACAAGAAACAAGCCAGGTCCGTCATTAAAGACACAACTCCCGATTTGATTCAATGTGTTTGCGAGGTAGCACATACTCTGTTACAAGATAATATCCCACTTTCTGCATGCCAGCTTAAAAAAGTGAAGAGGCATAAAAAAATAATAAGAGCTTTGGCGGTTTGTGGAGAATCGGTCAAAAAGAAGAAAAAAATACTTTTAAATCAGAAAGGCGGTATTCTACCATTTTTACTTCTATAGATATTTTTTTTTTCACTCTTCAGACCCGTCACAACTAGTACAGGACTCGTAACCGTCTCGTCGCTCTAACCTGTCACGTCTAACAATTGTCGCGCTTAACAAATAGACGCAAGAATGCGAAAAATGACTTGTACCATTTGAATCGGCGGTAAGTCCTGCGTACGCTCAACAGTCCTTTAATCCTTACTTTCGTCAAACATAGGACATATTCGAGCCCACAGTAAAAGCCGTTAAAGACGCTTCAAGACGACATGACCAGAGTGTGACCAGGACCCGCAATTGACAGAATTTGACAAGGTGACTTTTTAACGCCGATGCAAGGCAAAATGAACAACCACATAAATGCATATAGAAACAGTGTCAATCCTCATTCGATCCTTACGTCTGCATCACACGCCACGCCTTCGCCAGCACCTGTAACACCCCCCACTCCCTATGCACCATTACCGCAGTCGCAAGCGCAAACTGCAGGTCCTGTTATAGCAGAAACAATGACTCGTATTTTGCATACACTTACTAAAGGAAACAGAGCGAAAGCCAGATTCGTGCTAGATGCACTTCAATCTAACCCCGATTTTAAAATTAACGACAAACATGAAATTTTAGTACAGGACCGTCTGATTCCCGGGAGCAATATCGTCGACCTCTTACTTTATTCTACAACTACAAGAAAATATCCCGATTCTTTACAAGGCGTTGGAGAATTTACTCAGCAATTGAGAGAAAGTAAGGTTCCCAAGACTTACTTAAACGCTCGTGCCCTCTCGAAAGTGAGCACCGGGATTCCCGCTCTCTACTCTCTCCCCCCCCCCCCCTCAAACTTCCTCAGCTGCATTTCGTTCCCAGTCCTTCGCCTTCTCCTCCGAAACTTGATCCTAATTGGGAGATTTTTCCGGAACTGAAGTAAATAATGAACGCTTATTTTTCCAAGATTTATTATGACCCTCAGCACTGGGCGAGTTTCGGCTCTGCTGCTAAACTTTATAAACAAGCTAAATTAAACAAACTCACATTCACGTTGAAAGATGCACAAAATTTTCTCGCAACTAGTGACACGTACGGTTCTCATCGTAATGTAAGACGTTGCTTCGAAAGACACAAAACTGTCAGTTCCGGTTTACACGTGCATTGGGGAGCTCGATTTTATTGATATGATAAAATTTGTGAAGCAGAATAAAGGTCACAAGTGGATACTGCTCGCCGTAGACGTTTTCAGTAGGCAGATCTATGCTACACCCATTAAATCCAAGGCAGGTAACACGTAGTGGAGGGGTTTAAAAGAGTGTTTAAGAAGGCAAAAGCAGTTCCTGAGAATCTTCAAGTTGATAGAGGATAAGGGCATAAATCTATTTTCGTCAAAAACAAACAACGAACATAAAAGCGCAATCACGGAATCGGTATGATAAAGCGGAAAATATATAAAATAGCGACTTACCGCGGCACTCTTATAAATATATTGACATTTTACCAAAAATTTTGAAAAGCTACAATTCGGCCCCCCACCCAGCAATTCGAGCACTGCCTAACTCTGTGAATTATGGTACTGAATAAATATTTCTTTTGGAAAAATTATCATTCGCCCGCCACCCTTTTAAAAAAACGCAGAGGCCTTCAAAAAAATGCACTTTTGAAGTCGGGCAGAAAGTGAAAGTGTCAAAACTGCGACATAAATTCGCCAGAGGGTTCAAACCAGGGTACGGTTTAGAGGAATTTATTATTGATAAGCGTTTCCCCTCCATACCCCACACTTATTTCCTCACCGACTTGCAAGGTGAACAGATCTTGGGCAAATGGTACACTCACGAGCTACAACTGTCTAAAAAACAAAAGAACGATTATCATTCTACGGAGAAAATTTTGAAAACACGTGGTAAAGCTCCCAACAGACAGTTTCTTGTACGGTGGAAAGATTACGACACTTGTTTTGACAGTTATGTCGATGAAAAAGATTTAAAATACAGTCTCGCATCTTAAACAAAAAAAATTTACACGATGGCTGCTCATGATACTTTTTTTCTACAACATCCCAGTAACGCATCGCCTGATTTGTACCCTAATAACACGTTATCAGAATTCACCATCCATCTTTCTAAACGTATTGAGCTCGAAGGGTCTGCAACTTTGGTAGAATTGCAATATCCCCATTCGTTTATTCAATTGCACAAAACACGTACTGCAACTTTTAAAATTGTCAAGAATCCTTGTAAGCTGATGGTCTTTCCTTTTTTTAACCTTCGGGAGCATATTAACAATGACGATGATGAACAATGGGTCGATGTTTTAAAGGATTTTCTAACTAATTATATTACTCATATTCACTGCAATGACCCTCCAGTTAAAATAGACGTGAATAATGACGAAGGTCGAAAATTATTTAGAGTACTGCTCAAGCCAAATTGTGAAGTTTCAATAGAATCTCGATTGGCTTATATTTTAGGTTTTGATGGCGACAGACACGAATTAGTAAAAAAAAAAACACTGAGGCACCTGGATTGCCTAGAAACGTACTAGAAGACCAATCGGAACATTGGCACATTAACGTCTTATGTGACAGAGAAACATCGTCCGTCATTGAACATACAGTTCCTGAAGGTTTTTATCCTGATGTCGGTACATTAATGGACACCATAAACAACATTGTTAAAAATACTAGAGCAAAAGACGACATTAATTTTGGATACGATCCCCTAACCAACAGAGACGAGGTAGAGTTGGAATATGACGTTTCTGTAAGCTTTAATGCAGCTATGGGAGAACTTATGGGGATAGGGCATGCTGCAGATATATACGAATAAGAGCTTTTTAAGCATCCTGTACATTTAGATATTGGCTTTAAAACAATATACGTGTATTCTGATATAATTTCGCCAGACGAAATTGTGGGCTCGTCTTTGGCGCCTCTATTGAGGTGCATCCCTGTGCGTGGTGTGGATGGTACCAACATTTCAGAAATTTATCAGTTAGCATTCTATAAGCCGTTGGTTCGTAACCCTTTTCACGAAATTAAAATTTTTCTGCTCGAAAATACTGGAAATTTTGTACCGTTTGCAGGGGGAGAGAGGGTTATTCTGACCTTACATTTAAAAAAAACTTGATTTAAAAAAAACCAGAGTACACGAGTTTGTTTTGTCAGTTGTCGATTATACTTTGTTCCAAATTATGTTTTCAGAAAACTGGCTGCATGACGCCACGTTTTCTTCCACTACGAGCGCAAAAAATCCGTAAACATCCCATTTGTAAACTCTAACAGTAACTTTGTTGAGTCTACAGTGTGATATCCACATGTAAAACAACAACAACAAACAAACAATTTTAAAAATGAGGTCTCTCCACGTAACACGTTATCAGCATGCTTCTCACATTATTGCCGCCAGGCCGGTCTTGGAGTCCTGGTTATTTCGCAGGAACTCGTTTTCAGCGTGGCACGGGTTTACTTTCCAATTTCAAAGCTAGAGCTGTACCATTCGTGTTACGTTTTATAAAAAAAATGCTGCATTAAGAGCAGGACGGTATTTTTCACGTAAAGGAAAAGAATTTCTGGGAGAAATAAGCAGCGGAGTCGGGTTCGGGGATGCTGCAAGTCAGAGACTGGGCCAAGTAAAATCTGATTTTCTTAACACTGTGTTAGGAAAGACAGGGAAGTAGTGGGAGGAGGCGGCGAAAAAAAGGAAAAGCGTTAACTTTTTTGCGCCGTTTCCCTTCCAGCCCAATCAGTCAGGCTCTAGACGTGTAGGACGACGCATCGGTAAGGTTAAGGGTTCACGTAAGCAACAGACTACACGCAGATCACGTGACATTTTCGATTAATTTTTTTTTTTTTTAAATGGCATTAGTCCATCATGCGTCACAAGAATGCGGTTCAGGAGGTTTTGAACTCTTTTCCGTCCCTCCGACCGCAATTGACACGTTGGAAGTACAATATGTCGAGCATTTCCCCATTAATTCCTTAACTTCAACCACGCCCATAGAATTTAAAGTACAAACTTCAGGAAGCGATTTTTATTTAGATTTAGACCTAAGTTATTTAAAACTGCAGGTAAAAATTGTTAACGCTGATGGGTCCAGTTTGGCTGCCACAGATAAAGTTTCAACAGTAAATAATATCCTTCACTCACATTTTCAACGCGCCATTAAGCCCCACCATTAAGCCCCGCCCTTAGGGGGCCCCCCCCCCCCCCTTTTCAACAATACGACGTGTTTTTGAACGAAACTCAGGTCTCTGCGTCAGATTCCTGTTATCATTATCGCAGCTACATCGAAAATTTATTAACGTATTCAAAGGAAACGAAAGAATCTCAATTACGTCTGGAAGGGTGGGTTAAAGACGAGGCAAGCAAATTTAATGACCTAAACCCTACAGATGATAAAAGTAATCGTGGTCTCGTTAATCGCTACAGTTGTATAAAAGCGTCAAAAGACTTGAGAATTGCTCGGCAGATTGCACGCAAATTTTTTTCCAACAATCAAGCCACCTTTCGAATGGCATGGACGTGCATTTAAAACTAATTCGCAGCCCAGATAAATTTTCGTTACTTTGCAGGGATAATACGAAAGCTCCTAAAGTAAATATTGTGAAGGCATCCCTTTTCGTAAAAAAAGTAAAGCCGTCTCCCAATATCCTCCTCTCTCACTCCACAGTTTTAGAAAGCCTAAATTCCTGTTATGTTTTAAGAAAAGTGGAAACGAAAGTGTTCACAGTTCCTACGGGCACTCTTGACGCTAGCATCGATTGGCCTATTGTTGGACCCATCCCGAGTCTTGTGTGTATAGGCCTTGTTAAAAACAGCGCTTTTTCTGGTGACTATATAGAAAATCCATATTTGTTGGAAACATTGCGCTTTCCGTGGAGGGACGTCTGATACCGTCCCGTCCGTTCCAGCCAGATTTTTCCAATGATTTGTACTCTAGAGATTACCTGTCACTGTTTACCTGTACTAGACGGGACCTGTCCGACGGTGCCCTCGACATTTCCTATGAAGATTATGAAGGAAATGCTTCATATGTTCAATCTGACCCCCGACAATTGTCCCGGTGCACCACATCTAAGCCTTTCGAAACAAGGTACAGTGCGTCTGGAATTAAAGTTTATCACTGCACCTACGACTCCCGTCAACGTGATATTCTACTGCCAGTACCAGACTATAACGGAAATATACAAAAACCGCAGCATTATAATCGATCAGTAAGCGTCTGAACTAGCCTACCTTCATGGATACTCTACAACTTACTAGGCTTGCTCGTAAAGACGCTAAACTATCCAAAGTGTATGCCGGCACATTTCTTTGCGATTTGCTCCCAAAGCATCCTGTGCACGAAACGAGTCTTTTCATCATAAATAAAGACTTACATCATTTTCCAGGATCCCACTGAGTGTTTGTCATGTTTCAACCTAAAAGTGAACACTGTGTGTATTTCGATAGCTACGGCGAACGACCAACAATGCTCACATTGATGCTTTTTTAAAGAAAAACTGTGACAATTGCGAATATAACACAGTAAATCTCCAATCTCCCTGTTCGAACGTGTGCGGCGCTTACTGTTTGTACTTTTGCTACTATGCTGCCAGAGGACATTCGTTACGTAACATTGTTAAGAATTTTGATACCAGGACCAAGAAACGCAACGACTTAAAAGTTGCAAAATTCGTAAGACTCATTTTCAAACACACATTCACACAAGTGCGAAGAGACTTGCTGTGTTTTACTCAGACTGGACTATTTACTTAATACGTGCATTATTTATTTATTTATTTACTATTTATTTGTACGTAGTTTATAGTGTGGAACATGCAATAAACCAAGAGTAACGCAAATTCTATACACAGTGACTTTATTTACAATGCGATTAGTGAGTTTTTTTTTTTTTACAATTGCCAACCGAAAGTTAGGCTACATAAAGAATATAACGGTTAGCTCTTTACATGATCGACAATAGAATGAATTTGTTCTTAGAACTAAAAAATAAAAAGGATAGTAATAATATTTCTTTTTTGAATATTTAAAAAATAAGAGTCACGCATGCGAATTCGGTAAAAAAAAACCTCGATATTTCGACACACGATGCTAATGCTGCCCCATCTTCAAAGGGGGGGGGGGGAATTGAGGCTTAATGGCGCGTCGACAACTTGGTCATTAGCGCCAACATCAGTCACAGTGCAGTGGTCCGGGTTGCCACTGCACCACACATTACAGAGATGTCATTCAAACTCCTAATCTAAATCTTGTCATACATCTGTACCTCCTGCAAGAATTGAAAAACACCGGACAGGAGGACAGACTTATCGCCCAACTGACGCGCAATGTCATGCGGAAGATGGAAACGACGATGAACACCATGAAGGTGGCGACAATCAACAAGTAAGTGCCGGACCGTAAGTGGCCGTCGACACCAATAACATTCAGGAGGGTCAACCCCCCGCAAAACGAAACAGTGAGTAAGTCGGGTGTGACCAATTCGCAAACGGGCCAACACAACCTCCTCACGGCGACTGCGTCGACACGCCGAGTGCCACTCCTCGACAGTGCCTTTAATGGCCCGTAATTTATTACCGTCCTGTCTGTCCCACAAGGTTTGCCAAAAAGCGTGTAACCTCAGACGCAGAGTTGGAAAGGCATCTGAGGGAACAAGGCTGAGATCCCTACCGAGAGGGCCAGAAAGGGCCCCTTTCGCAGCAGAATCAGCTTGTTCATTCCCTGCTATCCCAACATGGCCCGGGATCCAGCAGAAAAGCACAGTTTTCCGCTGGCCAGGCAAGAGGGAAAGCAAAACTTGGACACGTTGTGTCAAGGGGTTCCGAGGATTGTAATTCGCCAAGGACTCCAGGGCACTCATGGAATCACTTAACGATAATGAAATGCGTGCCCTGAAGGTCAAGGATCCATTCCACCGCCAAACCAAGAGCCAAAAGCTCTGCAGAGAACACAGAATAGCCTGATGGAAGGCGATGGGCAACCGTTACTCCCTTACACACACAAGCATACGCCACGCCAACGTCTGACTTCGACCCATCAGTAAACAGGCGCTGATAACCGGCGTACTGAGAACTCAGCCGCCAGAACTCCTGTAAGTACCTTGCTGGTAGAGTGGAACCCTTCGGGAGGGACGCCAGAGCAAAAATGAAACTGCCACCTGGGACAAGCCAAGAGGCAACTGGCATTCTCCCAAGCCTCAAAACGCAGGGCATTTCAAAGGCTATCTCCTGACAGGACTGCTGGAGCCTATCGCGGAAATCACCCTTACCCACCCTGCGTCTACCGACTCGCAAGTCTGGCCCAAAAACCATGGACCAAGCAGGACTGGATTGCACAGCACGCAAACGCACAGCATACTGAATGGCAAGCTGTCGCCGACGAATGGCCAAAGGTGGCTCCGAGGCCTCAGCATAGAGGCTGACCACTGGAGAAGTTCGAAATGCCCCAGTCGCCACACGCAGGCCACTGTGATGCACAGTGTTCAACATCTGGAGAGTGGAGTCACTAGCCGAATCATAGACCATACACGCATAATCAAGTTTGCTGCGGACAAGGGCTCGGTAGAGGCGCAACATGGCAGCGCGATCGGCACCCAATGAAGTGCCCGACAGGACCCGCAAGATGTTAAGCACCCGCAAAGCCTTGTCTTTAAGCTGACGTAAGTGTGGAAGCCAAGACAACCTGGAATCGAACACTAGACCCAGGAAACGTGCCTGTGGGACAACAGGAATTTGTGCCTGTTACAAGTACAGGCAAGGATCCGGGTGCAGTGCTCATTGGCGGCTAAAGTGGATACACACAGTCTTGTCCGGAGAAAACCGGAAACCATTACTTACCGCCCAGGTCTGGACTTTGTTAATTGCCAGCTGTAGCTGCCGCTCGCAGGTCTGCATGCGAGCTGCCCGAAAGCGCAGGCCGAAGTCATCAACAAACAATGACCGGGGAAAAGCAGCTTGCTGAACAATGGGGTTGATCCCTATAGCAAACAAGATGACACTAAGAACACCTCCTTGAGGCACACCATTCTCCAAGACAAACGGGCGGGAAAGAGTCGCCCCGACACGAACGCGAAAAGAACGGCCTGAGAGGTAAGCAGAAAGCAACAGTGGCATCTGTCCCCTCAAGCCATAGTTATAGAGATTACGGAAAATCCCATAACGCCACGTCGTATCATACGCCTTCTCCAAGTCAAAGAAAACCTGAACCAGATGATCGATGGTTGACCGAAACCGTCGAAAGCCGCACTGGGACGCAGATAAGAATCCCCTTGATTCCAGCACCCAGAACCTCTCGCCGACCATCCGTTCCAGAAGTTTACAGACACAGCTAGTCAGAGCGATTGGGCGATAACTGGAAGGAGCAGTAGGGTCTTTGCCCGGTTTCACAATCGGGATGACCACTGCTGTCCTCCACGCTGGCGGAACAGAGCCTTCTGCCCACACACGGTTGAACATCTCCAGCAAGAACTGCTGGGAGGCAAGAGGCAGATGTTTCAACAGCTGATAGTGAACATCATCAGGCCCTGGGGCGGAGTCATGCGACTTGGACAAAGCTGAAACAAATTCCTGCCTGGTGAACGGTAAATTGTACTCCTTTAGCCCGTCGGAGCGAAAGTCTAGAGGGTGAGCCTCTTCACTACGCTTTATTCTGAGGAAACCAGGATCATAATGGTTATCATTCGAGACCTGCACAAACGCAGACGCAAGACAGTCGGCGATATCCGGTACAGAAGAGATCACGGTATTCGCCACCTTCAGCTGTGAAACCGGGAAAGGCACGGTCTTCCCCGAGATCTGGCACACCTTCCGCCACACCTGCTGAGAAGGCGTGGAGCGCGTGATCGATGAAACATAAACTGCCCACGAAGCACGTCTAGCCTCACGGATGACAAACCTGGCACGGGCACGAACGCGCTTAAAGGCTACAAAGTTGTCAGCAGTTGGGCTGACTGTAAATGCACGCAACGCTCGCCGGCGGGCCTGAATGGCCTGCCCGCAAGCAGGTGTCTACCACGGAACAGGAACCCGGCGCGGCTGAGTGGACGTACGCGGGATAGTAGCATGAGCAGCAGGAAGGACCACGTCAGCGAAATGAGTGGAAAGTTCATCCACATCAGAAAAGTCCTCAACCGCACGCTGAAATACAGCAGCCTCAGCAAAAGCTGATCATTTAGCACGTTTAAGCGCCCACCGGGCTGGCCTGGAAGCCACAGAACCCCCTTGTGTTGTGGACAACATAATGGGGAGGTGATCGCTTCCATGCAGATCGGCAGTGACACCCCAAGTGAAGTGAACTGGGATGGCCATCGAGCAAAAGGCTAAGTCCACCGCTGACCCCATCTTCAAAGCTATTTAATGAAAAAATAATAAATACCGTTTCGAACATGGGAAAAGTATTAGACAGACGTGCGTCTCCTTTTTTCTTTAGTGAACTTGCACGTTTTGGCTTTTTTTTTAGAAAAAAATTCAAATTACAATCATTGTGCAACTCTACTGAGAGTAATAATATTATAATAATAATAATAATAATAACTTTATTATTAATTACAATTTTTTACAATTTGTAATCCTCGAAGCTTTTTTCAAAGCTTGTATGAGATACAATACATCATATTCATTTTCACCACTTGTTTCATTATTACATTTGACGCCCTCACTGGCAACACTGTTATATCTATACATATATTATTTTACATCAAGATACAGAGTTACATACATTATATTATATTATGTTACATAAATAAATACATTATTTTACATTTAGGTTTCACATAAATTTCTCCATCCTTATGATTTATTAAGTCATTGTCTGCGCTTTATCTTACCTCAAGATTGTTTTTTAATAATGTGAGTTTTTAAATTTGTTCCAAGTTCATTCAGATTTGCATAGTTTAACATGTTTTCTGGAAGTTCATTAAATAGTTCTGGTACATACCATGTTTTTCCTCTTTTTCCATAAGAATTATTCCATTGTGGCATTTCATATTTTCTTTTACCTCCTCGCAATTTGCTAATGTTTTTTGATGGTACTTTATGTTTATTGCTATAATAATTTTTTATTATTATTGAATAGTTTTTTAATCCCCTTATTTTAAATAATTCATTTTCTTTTAATAAATCAATTGTTTTCTTTTTCTTTTTGTTGTTCCCAAACAATACCTTCACTAATTTATTCTGAACTTTTTGTAATCTCTCAATTATATATTCAGTAGTATTACCCCAAATTTCTATCCCATAACTTATTAAACTTTTTATCCATGCATTATAGATTATTTTTTTCTGTTTAACATTTAATATGTTTTTTAGTTTATATATTTTTGGTATGAGTTGTCTTAATTTTTTAATAATTCCAATTATATGTTCTTTAAAGTTCCAATTTTCATCAATTATGAGTCCTAGATATTTATTAGTTTTTCTTTTTTCCAGTTCCGTACATTTTTCATCACATGTGTATTTAATTTTTCCTGGTATTAAATTTTTACAATTGCCATAATGTTTTATTATCCAGCTTTCTTTTTTATTTTTCATTTTTGGTAC
>JAHWFP010227544.1:21037-34828 GCA_023313725.1 Lithobius niger
AGAAAAGGGGCAGGAAGCTGGCGGACCAGGTCCTCCAGGTCACCAACCCCAAAGACCTCATCCGGTGGCAAATAAAGCGAACAGACAGTAATATCGAAGTGGAAAGAAACTCTAACTGCTACCGCCTGAAGCCTAGTGTGCAGAGGCACACTGGCGTGCGGCTGAGAGTGTTGAACCAGCACTGCAACACCACCATGTGCACGTGGCACAGGGTCAGCATCCAGACGGTAGACAGAATAACCTCGAACAACCGGATTATCTGACGCCTTAAAGCAGGTTTCCTGTAGACAGCAGCACAGAGGTCGCCAATGCGACAAAAGCAGCCGCAGCTCTTCGGCATGGGTCCGATAACTTTGGCAGTTCCACTGAACGATGGCATGCGCAGGCATTAGGGCGGGCTGAAGACTGAATCATTCTCCTCGACTCCTCCTCTGGGCGATCCGAAAACATCCGAATCCTCACCCGAATCAAAAGATGGAGTGAGGTTCAGAACAAAGTTGTCCTCGGAAGGAGGAAAAAGTTCCGGAGAATTGGAACAGGAAATCTCTCCCTGCTCCATGGGCAAAGTATCAACAAGATGTTGAGGGGACACAACGGACCCCTCAGCAAGCTGGCCGTTCAACGACCGTTTCACCTTCTCTCCTGGTGGCGACGTCCTCACGGGCGGCGTTGAGGCTTTACCAGCAGGAGCCTTCTTCTTCGTTTTCTGTGGTTCACTCCGGGCAGGTGGAAGCTTAGCTGAAGCTTTAACCTGCCTGGGAACAGATGCAGCAGCAGAAACAGCAGCAGGAGCAGAAGCATTTGCAGGCTGGGCAGATGTAGACGGCAAGGCAGCAACCGGGTCCGAAGGACCCAAAAGACCCTGCAGAGATGGATGTTGCAGAGTCAACAAAGTTATAAGCTTGCCCACCGTCGTCGTCAAAGACCTGAGCTCGGCGCGTAAATCTGTCAAATCAGCAGACTCACTAACTGGGCCAGGCAATGGCGCACTGCACACCTACGCAAAAGAACGTGTCATAGCCGGCGCCGATAGTTTGGCTTTCTTTCGGGCCTCCGAGTAGGAAAGCCCGTCCTTCACCTTCAGTTCCTGCACTCGACGTTCCTCAACATAAACACGACAGTCCCGTGAAGAGGCTTGGTGCTGACCACCGCAGTTGACGCACTGCTCCGGGACAGCACAGTCAGCGCCTTCATGGGCTGCCTGAGCACAGGAAACACAGGTAGGCCTACCTTTACATGAGCCGCTGGTATGGCCGAAGCGTTGACAGCGGAAACACCGCATCGGATTCGGAACGTAACTCCTGACCTTCAAGCGCAGGTAACCGGCAGTAATGTGCTGCGGTGCAACTGGCGTATCAAAGGTCAGGAAAAAGGTGTCAGTTGGCTGGGCACCATTCTCGCCTTTCCGTGTCAAACGCCTCACAGCCGTAACACCCTGTGAATTGAGTTCGCCCAGGATGACATCATCACTGAGACCCCTCAAATCGAAGCATGTCACGACCCCCTTGCTGCTGTTTAAAGTACGATGCGGCTCGACATGCACTGGGCATGACCCCAGTGCACTCGCTTTCTAAAGCCTCTTCGCCTGACCATCGTCTGCAACCTCCACAAGGTATCCCCCAGCACGGAGCCGAGAGACACTCTTTGGATTAGAACCACAGATCCCTTTCAAAGCTTTGTGTACAGCGAATGGACCGAGTTGCGTAACATCTCGGCCCTCGCCTGTCACCACCAGGAACTTCGGGACTTGGTCCCGACTCTTACGCAAGTCTGGTAACTGGGCACCAGGCCCAACCATCTCAGGTTCCCTCCTCTGGCGCTTGCTAGTGCGGCGAGGAGGGGAAGAATTTAGGGGGGAAGAAATTTTTGCGGGGGAGGGGGGGGAAGAAGTTGCCATTGAAAGCAAAAAAGAAGTCGTGGCGGCGCGCTCCCCAAAAATAAAGCCCCGCGCGGCACTCGGGTGATGCAGGGCCGGAAGCCGCATATCCAGGGCCCTGCACCAGGAAGCTAACACCGCCGTCTATCTCCGAGAGGTGGCAGCCTAAGCATGCCGAGAGGCGAGGCCACCAAGGAAGCCGTACACACCACCTCCGTCGATAACCCAAACAGTTCGGGTCCGTGATGCAGATGGATACAGCACAAACCGCCTCCCCACATCGACAGGACCCGAAAGGTCATAGCCGATTGACCTTAGGCCGGCTCGCCCAGGCCACCCGTCCTCCGGAATAAGGAGCCAAAGTCCGAAAGCCAGGATCTCCGCCTCCACGGATTACCAGGTTGCAGCACACGGCCAACATGCTGGGGGATGAGGATGAAAAGCCCAGTGGCCAGAACGGGCAAATTGGAATCAAACCCAAAAGGGGATTCAAACCACCAAACATCCGCTAAGCAGCCACCCCGGGCCCGGTTTGTCCGGATGTCCCTTCACCTCTTTCCGACTAGTGCTTGCGACGGGTGTTAAACCTGCCCGCCATACACACCGTAGGCGCACTCGCAAACCGTAGTGTTGAGGTTGCTAGTGTTCAAGACGGACTAAAAACCCTCCGCCATGCAGACCCTTGGCACACTAGCAGACCGTGATCTTGGGTTCCCTTTTAGTCGCCTTCTACGACACGCAGGAGTACGGTGGGCTTATTCTACCCCCAGCCCACAGGGGGGAGACAGAGAGGGAGATGCAGGTGAGCGGAAGATGAAAAGGCCAGACAGAAAGGACTAATATAAAGGAAGCGAGCACCTTGAAGGTCCGTTTAAAAAAAAAAAAAAAAAAAAAAGTTCTTTTCAGGACTGCCAGATTTTACGAAAGAGAACCGTACTTCGGCTGTTTTCCGCAGGTATTAGCGAAGCTATGCTAAATAAAAAAAAAAAAAAAAAAAAAATAAAAAATTATAATACTAATAACCTTTTATTCCAGGCGAAGAAAGGAGGAATGCCCCTTTAATGATTAAAAAAAAAAAAAAAAAGAAAGCGCGCCCTTCCGGACGCAGCCAGCCACAAAAACGGAAACCCCCTAACCAGAAACTGCCGGAAACCCCCTCACCTTCCACCGGAAACTCCTCGAACGAACGAAAGAAAAAAATAAAAAAAAGGATTCATTCTTCTCTCCCATACAGACCGCCAGCGTGACGAGGCACCGAACAGACCACGACACGCACGAACGCACCAGGGACCGGCCTAACAGAAACCTATACTAACTTCGAGGGACCTACCGCCCGAACCGCGCGACCTACGACCACCCAAATTTTGAACAGACTCATCACATACCCCCCTAACACCCACCCCACCCCCATACCGAATGGACACCTAGGGGTCGGCTGGAAGGGCCTGGTCAGAAACACTAACACACTACTGATTGTTAACCAAAAAAATTTTTAAAAAAAGTTTCAATGCATTTTTTTGTTCGTCGGTTGTATTTTTTCCCTCCTCCTATTCATCTTCATTCGATGCTGAAGTGTGAGAATAATAGATCGTCGGTTTCAACTGACCCAGCCCTGCCGACATCTGCTAATTCTCGTATCTGTTTACACAATTCCCCATTAGTTCCCCTTTAAACGAGAGTCTGAAGGATGTTTAGGCAAAATTTTACGGCTTATGAAGTGTTTGAAGAATGTTTTGGGGAGGGTCTGAGGTTTCTCATTGCAATTTTAATGAGGTGTATTGTTCACACTAAACAGAATTGCGAGACGAGAGTTTGTCTGTGCACTACCATTTACCAACATGATTCCATGGTGGTTGCGCCTTGGCTTGAAACTGCTACGCTAAGCGATCCTTAACTATGTGGGATGGTATTTGCTCAATACCATCCCATTGTTCAACACTGAAACCGTTGACAATATGAGAAGTAGCAGTGTTGCGGAATTACAATCATTTCTCTTTCAGAAAGATGAACAGCCGCCGACACCAACTCCTACTCAAACTTCGAGTCCATTTTCCACTAATACAATTATCCAAGATCCTTCAACGAGTAACTCAAAGCCATACAATTATCAGAGAAGACATCCCCATAACAAGTGCTCGAGAAGAACAAACAACAACAATAATCATCCAAGATCCCTCAACGAGTCAAGATAATCATCGGAGAAGACACCTTCGCAACAACCAGTAAAACCTTCCAAACAAGAACAACCACTAACGAAGAATCTACAATCTCTCTGACAGAAATGGGATGGTTTCATCCAAGAACCGAGACGAAGGATGAATCGATTGTTTAAAGTTGAAAGAAAAAATAAAATGTTAAAGTTGAAAGAGAAAAAATCAATTCAAAAAGAAATAAACAAAAGAAATAAATAAAAAAGAAATAAATGGAAGGAAACAAAAGAAAAAAAGTAAAACAATAAAAACACAAAAATATGGGAATGAACGGAGGGTGGGGGATTGGGGGGCGGCGGCCCAGGCTGGGTGGTGAGAGCGCTCACACCACCACCCCACAAACCCAATACGTCTCTCTCCCATTCATTCATTTCATAAGGACTAAGAAATAACTACTACTACTAAAAAAGAACCCTCAGGGGATGTCCTCCCTCCTCCCCATCTCGACCCCTCGGGGGGGGGGGGGGGGGGGGGGTGATGACGTCATAGGTATTTTTAGTAGGTGAATGAACCACTACATTCATCTGCCTATGTTAATCCTATGATGAGAGTGTCTGTAGTTGGATTTGGCGTACTGACCCAGTCTGCGGTGTCACTTCCTGTTTAGATTTGGGTTTTGAGCTCTTACATTTAGGTCAGATTCCCAACCCCATGTTAATCATCATGTTGGTCATTAGCGATTTTCTGGCAGAACGTATTACGGATTATTACACAGAATTGTGTGCGTCAATCGAATCGCCGAACCGCCGCTGGAGTGGGACCCGTGTTGGAATTTTTCTTTACCTTGTAGAATCGCGAGTGGTTGCTGTACAGTGCTGTTGTGCAGTGTAATCGTTTGTATGGGATGCGGCGGGTCGGTGATTAATTGTTTTACACAGGCCGATGTGTTGATTTACAATGTGTACTTATGTTATGTTCAATTTTTAACGTTTTATTGCTCGTGTCAAGCGAGTTATGATTAAGCCCTCCCTTCAGGAGGTTTTTTGTGTTTAATTTTATAGCGTTTGATTGCCCCTATTTACACAGTAGATTAATTTGTTAATTGTTGCCATGCCATCACAGTTCGATGCTGCGGATAGATCAGGGAAATGTGCCTTAACTATTTTTGCGGTGACGTAGACTTGTGCAAGAAAGATAGATAGGGACCCGTGGGGCATTGTACCACGGTAGAGTTGGGATTGTTGAAATGTACCTTGTAATTGAGGAATAAAAGATGCCGGATTTTTTTTTCTCACTTCACTTCGTTGTCGCCGGCGGGTAACTAGTCTAAGCATAGTGGGAGTACTGGGTAAGCTTGTATTCGGGAGCCATGCATGCTGGGATCGGATTAAATTCTAACCATGAATTTTTTATTACTTTTAAGTTAGTTTTAAGGTGGCGTGGTCCGAATTTAGCGGCTCGTTGCCAACTTTAACCTTTTAATGTAGATTATTTTGATGTCGATTTCCTCCAATGGACTTGAGATGTGTGTATCGCATTTTTCGAATTAGTTTTGGGGAATCCCTAGAATTTTTTGGGGGGAGGGCTGGTTATTGCTAGTTCTGGATTTAAATTAATTGCTAATCTTTCTGCTTATTTTTTTTATCATTATTCTAGTATGCTTAAAATTAAAGGTGGGCAGGTACTTTAATTTTGGGTGGGGGTGATGTAGCAGTGGGCTACATAGTGCTGTATTTGGCCCTAAAACTATCATTAGGCTATCCAAATACAATCTATGTAAGCTAATGGCTACATCACCTTACATCTATTATTATGGGCCTTCCTCCCCCCCCCCACCTTCTTAATTACATTAATGCGGGGTTGTCGTTAGTTTATTAATATTTTATACATATGTTTTTGGTTGTTGGCAATAACCAGCAGCCAAACTGACACTTTTAACCTTTGGGTATGTTTGATACATCATCCTTTGAAACTAACTTTAATATTAGAAAATATGCTGGAAATGAGTTGCAATAGCTCGGTCCTAAGGCAACCGAACCGGCTGGGACAGGTTCGGTATTGCACATTTTGGGTGAAATTGGGGAAAAACCGAGTCATCACATGCTAGCTATAAATAGCTGAGAAGCGAGGACCTAGGACGGACTTATCGTGTAAGATTCGGAAGGACTAACTCTCTCTGAAAAACTATAATTGTGTTAGAATTAATACGAAAGGCATGTGAATATGGGAATACAACTGTGATTACCCATTAGTGCCAACTGTGCGTCGCTTTTAGCCTACTCGCCCATGGCTATGGTGAACACCCCTCTTTAGTATAATATAGCTGCCTCTTATTTGAACACCAAGCAACGTTACATAAGCTACATTTCTTATAAGCATGCGCAGTGATCAGCTTGCATGCCCATCAAGCAGTTTGATGGTAAAATATCAGTATCGTTACTTTTTCTAGCAGCACGGTAACATCGCAAATGTTATGGTATTACGACCATTCTAAAGCTTAGCCGTCATGTGCTGATCAAATTATCAGCAAATCTATCAGAAATTTATTCTGATAAAATCCAGATTTGACAGTGCCATATCTGGACAGATCTGAAAATTCGTCCAGAGCTGGGAAGTCCTGATCTGAGCTGGGAATATCCAGATCTGGCAGTTAACTTATCTGTTGAGGTGTGGGTCTCGACATGGCCATATCTGGCAAAATCTGGACTTTTCGTAAGGGTGTGTACTGCATTGCCTGCAATATCTCCACCAAAAATCCAAGAGAACCCATTTAGTTCCTGAGTTGTGGTATAGTGGATCTTGCTTTCCGTTACCTCGTAAAGCCGATTACCAATATTTGCACTGGGTCAATGTTTGCAACATTTGTCTCCGAGTATTTCTTGTAATATTTTCCATTTTTGTAATATTTTACATTTTTCGGTTGGCCATGGTTTCCAGAACATGTACTGCTTTCATCTTTCCATGCAGTTGCTACAATATTATCTGACTGTTTAAATTCAGGGTGGTCTAAAAGTCTGGTCACACGCAAATAACTGCCGATGTAATGGTCCTACGTTAATTCTAAAGATATATTTGTAATGTAAGTCAGATATGGGGAAGCCAATGATATTTTCAATGACCTTGAAAACAGCATTCAAGGTCATCAGCATTCCATTTTCCAAATGGAGCAAGATACAGTGCAAAGTTGTACGCGAGCGTCAAACATGATAAACTGCGAAAACAGGTTGAAAATCGGATCATAATTGCAATAGTTATGAGAAAAACAAAATAGCAACAGTCTTCCCTTCACGTTTTAACTGCCATGCATGGCAGTTAAAACGTTCAGGGTAGACTTTGTTGCTATTTTATTTTCCTCATAACTATTGCAATTATGCTCCGATTTTCAATCTGTTTTCGCAGTTGATCGTGTTTGACAGTCGCATTTAACTTTGTAATTCAGTTTTGTGCTATATCTTGCGCCATTTGGAAAATAGATTGCTGATGACCTTGAATGCTGTTTTTCAAGGTCACTGAAAATATCTTCACTGGCTTCCCCATCTCTAAATTACATTACAAATATGTCTTCAGAATTAACGTAGGACCGTTATATCGGTAGTTATTTGCGTGTAACCAGACTTTTAGACCACCCTGTATAACTTTTTTTTTAAATAACGTGTTTTTGAGGTTACCTTACTCGGCAAACTGTACTGCAAATGTAAGTTTTTCACCTAGCAGATCCATGGTCAAGTTAAACCGAAAAATGTGTTAAATATGCAGTGAACTGTATGACAACAGTCTTAAAAAATAAAACTATCTAAACAATAAAACTGTCACATCGCAAATATCAGATTTAAAAAAACGGCTTAGCAATTTAGAAAAAAAAATTGGAGATTTAATCCCCATACTTACAGCAGAGAAGGTACACAAATAAAACGGATTAGAGTTCACTCGAGCGCAACGAATTATATTTCAGAAAGGGAACGCAGTATGTGTTTGAAATGTTTAATGTTTGTGTGTGTGTGTGTGTGTATGTTTGTGTGCACTTAATTTGTGTAATATACACTTTTACCGTTTTATTTTAATATTTGTCTGTGTTTGTTGTTTTATATTTAAATCTGTTTGTGTGAGTGGCTATACTATGTGTATTTTTGGTGCATTTATAATTTGTGAAGCAAGACTCCTAGTTAAGACCACTTTGTTTGTTTGATAGCGATGTAAAATACGTGTGCATGGAGGCTAGCATCCTTATTCCCTGGAAGTGGAGTTCAATTTATAGTTTGTTGCGTTTGAATGAACTCTAATACGTTTTTATTTGCATAACTTCCCAGCTGTGTGAATGGAGATACGAGCGCTAATGCTTTTTTGTCTGAACGGCATGTACACGTTGGAAAGCGTACGCCTTGTTTGGGAGCTTGTTGAGGATGCACCCATCGTCACTTAGCTGCCTTTTCTCTCGCCCACCAGGTGGTGTTACCGAGCAAGGCGCTCGCCTACAACGGTTAGGATTCTCAGTCGAATAAAGCATTCCAAGTAATGAACATGGCTTCTCCAATCACTCTGCTGGCAACTGGAGTCGCCTGAACCCTCGCCTACAAGTGGCAAAAGTTCTAACAACGCCTGTCAACACACCGTGCATATAATTAAGCACAAATCTTAAACCTACATCGAAATGAGTCAACGACTTAAGGTATGTTGGTCCTTTTGCATTTCACATGAGCCTCATTGTTATCAACAGTTCTTGCAGCTTGCTGACATATTCTGTTTCCTGTTCCTTCTGCATATTCAGCTGATGGTAAGTATACACAAGTGTCCACCACTATCCGGTGGGTGCTCTCACTACGATCATCCATAAGCGCCATTAAACTGGTAAATGTTCTGTAACTTGGCCCATGCAGGAGCATTCACAGAGGCCACGGTGGCAAATACTTTCCAGGTCAGCAATTTAACACTCAAAGGATTATGCCGCTGAAAACCTTCATTAGCAAGTTTTAACAGCAAGTCACAAAATGGTTTAAAGAACGTGTTCATCAGTGGTTGTAGTCTGCCATTGCATAGTCCAGCCACCAACAAATATCTGCGGAGGTAAGGTAGCAAATTTGTTATCAAATTGTATTGGCCACATTTGAACATTCGAGCTATTAAAAACAGCCATTCCATCCGAGTTCCACATCAGGCGGATATTAAATTGGCCAGAGTCATGATCTCGCTGTGTCTCTGCCCAAAACTGCATATACAGATTACCGTCACAAAAGTCTTCACCACAATCAGTCCCTTTGTTTCTTCTGTCCTTTGGCAAGAAAAGTGTTTGAAAATACAATGATCTTCCACTGAAGTTATCAACATGTTTTCAATAGGAAATTCCTTGAATAAGCATTCTGGTTTAGATGCTGAATGGCAGTCATTACGATATGGCACTGCAGTGTCTTCCGAACCAAGATATGTGATGCTTACTGGACAGTAGTGGTGAACAATTCCCTTTATCTCTTTACAGAACTCTTCAATGTAGTACAGCAACTCAAGCTTTGTAGAAGGAAGGCAATTTGGTTTCGGTAACAGCAAGTATATCAGTCCAAGAATGTCACTCAAGCACTCACATGTTATCGCTTACTTTACCTCCCTCCACTCCTTTGTCGGAGCTGATCCGACAATGTTAGTTTTTACTGTTTTGGTCCAGTCGGAGATGGTCAGCTCCAACTTGGATTTCTGTGGCGTACTGTCCACTGTCGGATGACATCAGACAAAATCTAACTTGCTCGGGAGGTGCTGCCATATACAAACTTTCAAATGAACTGAAATACTTATTATTTTCCTGTTAGATGGCAGTTCAAAACGTGTTACTGCCGATCTTGAAGATTTTTGAGGTAGAGGTTTCTAAAATGGTGGCATCCACTTCGCGAAAACGTGCGCACATTTTATACTTTGATGATTTTTATGATGAAAGTGATTTAGAAAGCTATTCTGACGAGTTTGGTAACAATCAGGAAGAATCTGAGACTGATAACTTTGAGCTAAGGCTCGGTGATAATGAAGGCGAGTCCAGTAAAAATAACGAATCTCATGAGGAAAGCACCACAACGCAAAATAGACAAAATGGAACGACTAGTGACTGCGTTTCGTTCATAAGCACTGATCCAGCATTTGATGTCTTACAATTTACTGTAAAAAATCCTGGATTTCAGCATACTGAAGATAGAAATCCAACAAGTGAATTGGGTTATTTCCAGCTGTTTTTTTTAAAGATGCACTGTAACAGATTCGCTCACGAAAAAATAAACAAGCAACCTCTGAAACTATTCATTATGGAAAAATTGGACAAATGTTACATTAGTCGAGTTAAAGGTGTTTTGGGGCGTTTTGCTGAACATGGCACTAAATCTACAGACCGATATAAAAGAATATTGGTCGGAAGAGTGGCTACACAAACACCCATGTTTCAAAGAAGTGTTTAGGAGTGAATGTTTTTTGCAGATATTCTGGATGTTGCATTTCTACCCCCCTGAAGCTGTAACATGGACCACAGTTGCAAGGTGAGGAATGCTGTCGCTATCTTAACATATTTCTTTAAGTTTTTGTGCGAAATAAGAAAACAGCTGTTGATGAAAGCACTGTAGCTTTCAAAGGCCGTCTTATTTTCCAAGTGCTACAATTCCAAGAAGCACAATAGGGTTTGCGACTTTATGTTTTGGCAGATTTGGAAACTGGCTACGTGTCTGTCATCGTTCCTACCTAGGCAGTCCCACCACAGACAGCTTAATAAGGCCAGGTCTTCCTTTAACTGCCAGAATTGTATCGCAATTGTGTGAAACACTACTCGCAACTGACCGTACTGGGTACCACCTGTATACCTATAGATTCTACACTGGTGTTGACTTTGCTGCACAACTTCTGAAAATGCAAATACACTTCTGGAACAATAATGACAAATAGAAAAGAACTTCCCATAGAAATAAAAAAAACCCAAGCTGAAGAGACATGAAATCGTAGCATTTCGTAAAACTGACATGGTGGTTCTTGCATGGAAAGACAAACATATTGTTGCCATGCTTAGCACTGTTCATACCACAAAAGTTGAATTTGTGACTCGGGTCATAAAACACAATGTTACAGACACATTTGACAAACCGGAAGTAATTGCCGATTACACGAGGCATATGGGTGCAGTGGATCGCACTGACTACTATTGTTCTAGCTACGCCTTTGCGAAGAAATCATACAAATGGTGGCGCAAGCTCTTCTTTAGTTGTGGAAGTAAGTATTGTGAATGCTTTCATACTGATGAATCTTGCCAAGAAAGGAGCAAACATGCCTTTGCAAAGCCACGAAGAGTTTCGTAAAAAATTGATTACAGTTAGTAGGTGACGTAAGAAACCCACAAGGCAGAAAGCGTGACAGACCCTCATCAGCTGACACCGTTGAGAGGCTAAAGGTGTGAAAGGTGTGAAAACAACTCAACTAAAGACCGTGCAGCTTGCAGCAACCTAAAAGTCAAGGGGGAACGAAGGGAAACCTTATGGTCCTGTGAAACTTGTGCACCTAATCCTGGACTTTACACTGGGAAGTGCTTCAAGAAGAACCACACCCTTGAGAAATACCGCTAAGAAAGTAATAATCACGTTTTGTATTTTAGTAATACTGTACGAGTACATAACGTAATTACAGTGTCTCAGGTGTGTGCACAACAATGTTATGTCTTTATGTAGCCTACTTATGAAGGTTATTTACCGAAACTTTCAAAAATAAATTGGCCTACAGAGCAAAAATTGGTTTTCGAAACTGGACCCGAAAGGGTTAAAAAGAGCGACAAACTAAAGCAAACTGCCTACAAAACTGACCTCTGAACCTCTATGCAGAGATTCTTGAAAATAACTGTTTTCTTAGGTTTCAGAAGATTCATCATTGGATGCTTCATCGCATGAAGCTGTCTGATCACCAATGTGGCTAAGGTTACAACCATTCTCACTGTTAGCATAAATATCTTCTGACTCCAATTCACTAGCTGAACTTGTATCAGGGTCATCTGCGTCGAAATGAGCATCAGCTGGCGTCAACTACTAATTGTTTGCCCATCGACTACAAGTGCAACGTGGGATATGTAATTAAACAACTTTAAGAGTGTTTTTCTTGCTATAAAAACTGGATTCAGCCGATAAAATAGCTGCCACTCCCCCCCCCTCCAACCACAGAAGTTGTACTGAGCTGTTCTAGCGGAGGGCTTTATATACACTGTATGTACATACATAAAATTTCTCAGCTACCAATTGTTCCGATACGTATTTATGGGGGGGAGGGGGAGATTGACTTACAAAACTGCAGCCTGATACACTGCCATGCCAGATACAAACGATGCCGAGTAGGGGCTAATTGCAACTGGCAATGACGATCGTCTAGGGCAGCTTTTTTTTTGGGGGGGGGGGAGATTGAGGCTTAATGGCGCGTCGACAGCTTTTTTGGAAAATTTTTGACAGCCCCTCGTTACATTTGTGCCCCGGCCCCACATCTTCCTCCCCCACAAAAGTACCACCACGGAGCTACCTGACGACACTATCTTGTAATTGTAAATTATTTCTTTGTAACATTAAAGAAAGTAGCCTTCTTTTCAAAGTTTTGTCCACCATTTACCCATACTGATCTTGCACCCACATAGGAAACATTGTCTTAGTCCACCCTCCCCCTCCCTCCCAGAATATCAGATCTTTTTCAAGTTCATACAGACGAAATTATTTGGTATAGCCTAACTAAAATTTAGTGGTGTACCAATACCATATTCCAATTCCGATATCAATAAGCTGGTTCCGTACGGCTCCGATACCAAGTACGATTATCACATGGCAGTGACGCAGCGAATGGAAAAAAAATTAATAACAATGAATTATTTATGTTCGGGGAGTCCAAAATTCTGCTGCACCAAAATTTTATAAATTTAATACAATTTTTAAACTTAAATTTTGATAAATTTAATTTAATTTTAATAATCTTAACTGCAAACCAAAAATGAATTAAAATTAAATTAAAACTAAAACTTATTTAATAAAAAATCAAATTTAAAAAAAAATTTAAAAAAAGGTTTAACAATTTTTAGAAAGGATTTTGCTTTCAGGATTAGTGTAAAGCCTTAGTGGAGCTGATATGACTTAATTATTTTGCTTTCCGGGTGTATCAAATTAAATTTAAAAAACTTGAATAAAAAAAAACTAGTTTAAAATAACCGAAAAGTTGAAACCATTTTTTAATCTGTCCTGGACCTGTGTACTTAAAATAGTATTTTTTTTCTCCATGCCCTTAATATCAATCAGCTGTCGTTTCGCTTGTGTCCATGCCCTTAGTGAAGCTGGTACGATTTACAATTTTTGCTTCCCGGATGTATTAAATTTAATTAAAAAACAAAAAATGATAATAAAGTACCGACAGCCATAAACAAACAGCAATCAACTGTAACGTATTCTGCCTAATATATCACCATTGTAGATGGGATTTTATTGGGGGGGCCGGCCCTATAGTTAATGTGATGCAAACTACTCAATAAAAATTGGTATCAACAGGCAATTGGCCCAATTAAAATGCGCGAAAAAAACTACTAAATGATATAAGCATACTCAATGATGATCTCGGAATGAACCACCTAGTTACAGAGGAAACTGGCCTTGAAAGACCTACTGTAATCCTTCCAAATATTCCCAACAAGCAGGCAATAACAGGTATAAAAAAATAATGTGAAAAGGGCAAAAAAATGTGAAAGCTAATTGGTTGCAATCAAGTATTTTCTCAACCCTCAAGCTAACCCATAAC
>JAHWFP010227545.1:5041-43284 GCA_023313725.1 Lithobius niger
CTCTGCAATAATAATTGCTCTGCCGACTAGAATACTGCAGTCACATCAAAATCGGGTTCAAGAGGCCCTGGTCGGTGTTAATACCTACATTTTAAGCTATACAAATTGAAAATCGGTTCATTGGTTCAATCTCTTGGTAAGAGCAAAAATTTTAGCCCATTTGGATTTCCGTGTCAAGAATATTGTAGTTACATTAAAATAGCCTGCGAAAGGCCCTAGGCCTTGTCCATACCTACGTTTTAAGCTATAGAACTTGAAAATCGGTTCAGTGGTTCGATTTCCAGGTCAGAGCAAAGAGTCCCAACAACAATAACAACAACAACAACAACAAGAAATGACCATGCTGTGGACGCCGAACGGTTCAATTGTTGTTATTAAAATTTGGAATGCGGTGAAATAGTTAAGACACGACCCCAAATACTGAATTTCGTTGGTCTATGTCAATTTTGGGCGAAACTATAGGAGTTCAAAGTTTGACGTTTAACACGGAAGGTCATGCTGAGGCTTACATAAGGACCGCTACCGCGGTCCTTTATTAGTTAATACTTTTCCCCTTCGCATTCCCTATCTTTCAAGGTTTTTTTTTTTAGTTTTTATTTACACACATCTTAAATGCAGCCCTTATTAAGGCTGGCAGTCAACGATCCCCGGGATCCTTGCCACACCTGTTGCTCCGGCAACAAAATTATTATTATTATTATTATTATTATTATTATTATTATTATTATAAAACTTAACTTAAAAAACTTAACTTAACCTAAACTTAAAAAAAAGAAGTCTCTCATAAGACCCCAACCGGGTAGACAACATCTTGCAGATCCATTAACCTCTCCCCATTCAATGCAAATCTTAAAACCTAGCAATTATGATATTGTCTCCATTATCTCGACTTGTAAACTGAAAATATCGTGTGGCCATGATAACTTTTTGCTTGAGCACTTTTCGCAAACAAATAATAAAACTGAAGAATTTATGACAACTTTGATTGAGGCAATAGTAGACACTGAAATTTGGCCTGATGCCTTGATAAAGCAAACAACCAGGCCTATCTATAAAAAGAACGAAAAAAATAATTTTAGTAACTATAGACCAATTGCTCTATTACCAGTTCTAAAGAAAATTGTCAAAAAATTCTTTGCTGAAAGAATTTCTACCTTCTTAAAAAAATTCAACCTGTTATCAAAAAACCAATTTGGTTTTCAAAAAGGAATTGATAGAATTGATAGCCTCTATATTATTAACAACAAAATTACTGCAGCACTCAACTGTAGCAAGCACATAGGAGCTATTGCCGTTGATTTACAGAAAGCCTTTGATACTTTAGACAAAAATATTCTCCTTAAAAAACTATATAACATTGGGATAAGAGGAAAAATGTACAGTATAATGCATAACTACTTAAAAAATCGCTACTTTCGAGTAAGTATTGATGGCACACACAGCTCCTGGACTGAGATTCCGTTTGGGGTACACAGGGCTCAATCCTAGGACCAATCCTCTTTTTGATTTACATAAACGACATTGAAAATTTAAATATAGGCAGCCATTTTTCGCTTTATGCCGATGATATTTTTCTTATCTCCATAAACCATAGCCAAAAAACTATGATCTCTAATCTACAAAACGATTTCGACAAAATGACTTCCTATCTATATGAAAATGAATTGTACATAAGTAAGGAGAAAACTTCTTTTATGCATATTACTACTTCGCACACGACGAAAACTACTTGTGCTATTAAACTACATGCCCATTCTTGCATTGATCGAAAGCAATCCTGCTGCTGCCAGGTCTTACCAGCAGTTTCTTCACAACGTTTTTGGGGAATTCTGATTGACGAATTATGGAAATTTGATACACATATTGAATTGATCACCAGGAAATTGAAAAAATTATCCCAACCCTATATTCCGTAAGAAGCCTACTAAACAGAAGTGCTAAGATCATCCTTTACGAGGCATGGATCTTATCACATATTAGATATGCATGTACCATTTATGGTTCCACGACTACAAACTATATCTCTAAACTACAAAAACACTTAACAAAGCCGTCAAGGCACTGTTTGGTAATAATACCACTGCTTCGACCAAAGAACTTTATAAAAAAAATTAACTTTTAGACTTCAATGACTTATATCGTCTTAACATCATAACAAGGTTTTTCTTTAAGACAGATTACCAGGTACTGACTAACAGACCAACTAGAAACAACACTGATTGGCTTGCTGTCCCTTCATGGAGAAACTCCTATGGCAAAAGAACTCTAGCCTACCAAATTGCAAACATTCTTAATAATATCCCGCTGGAGCTGAGGATTCAATTGGAGCCTCGCAACATAATAAAAAGATTAAACACTGGCTACTAGAAACATACATCTGAAAGAATAGCCATGAAAATATAACCTAATGTTATTATGATCCAGTATTCTGTATTTATGTGCCTCACTAAATTATTATTATTACTATTATTAAGATAAAAAAGTATTTTCAAAATTTCAGTAAAATAGACAGAATTGTTGAAGTAAATACTGATAAAAATTTATAAATGACGAATGATTGAAATGCGATGAAATTGTATTACAGATTACTTAGCATTAAAAACTTATAGAAAATGTTATTGATATATAACTTAAAAAATTGCTAGCACACACAAGTCTTGTAGGACTTCGTGCCGGTACTTGTCCTACTTGTACTTGAATAAAGCATATTATTATATTTATTATTATTATTATTATTATTAAGACAGAATCAAATGCTATTTTGCCTACGGCAGGCACGCGGATGCCTTGATCTCTTATTTATGTCAGACTTACAGCAGGATACCAAAGAGAGTTATTCGAGATAATTCCAACATTAAAATTCTTTTCAGGCAAGACGAAGCAAGCCTAAAACATGTCTTCAATAACCACATTAGTGGTGACACGATTTTCAACGAGTTTTGTCGCAAGTATGGTGATGTTTGGAACTCTGTTCCATACGGATCCCTACTCATTGATAAAACTAAACCCTTGGATCGAAGGTATAGAAGAATGCTCTACTAACAACAACGTGTCTGCCAAAAGTTTTTGTTGACATTAACCTACGTATGTTACAGACGAAGGTTTTTGTTGACATTAACGTTTGTTGATTTAAACATTAGTTTATAAAGTACAACCGTCATGTCTACTAAAACTAAAAATAAGAGAAGCAAATCCCAGAAAGAGGTCGATCAGTACGAGGCTCTAAAAAAGCGTCTGAAACAAAAATTTCAAAATATAAAACTGGAAAAGCAGACAGAATCTGAACATTTGCAAGAGATATTCAAACCAGTAGTTGATCCTATAGTAGACCAGACTAAAATGCAGATGCTACAGGGGAGCGAGGTTTCAGCTCAGCCTCAACGACAGATCAAAGAACTATTGGGTCTAGAGGCTGGACCGAGGAAACAAGAAAAATATCATGGGAAACGGTTAGAGCATATTCAGAAAGCTTTGGAAACGGCAACGGGCCGCGTCGATATAGAAGACGAGAATATAGATAGTGGCCATGGTGAAATACAGTTTAACGCGGGTGCCAGGAGACAACTCTCCAGTTCCATGGGCGCATTACCTTACACGTCCCTCTCCGTCATGTCACTTGCCCTCACACCAGGAGCTCGTAGGAGACAAATGAAAGAGGCCTCTTTACTTGACGATTCCACAGTCAGACTCGGCCCGCTAGCTACCAAGTATCTAAGCATGTTTGCCATTCGAGAGACTCTGAACGACCCCACTTTTGGCATTCGATATGACCCTGAGGCTAAACGTTACATGATTGGTGCAATGGAGGTACAATATCAAGACAATGACTTGATCGTGGGAGGAAAAAAGTACGAAAGGGCGGACGATTTGTGGCAATTGGTTATGTTAAAAAATCCTGCTAAACCACCAGACAGAGATGCCAGCCTCTTAAATCACCGCGATATTCTGAAGAGGAGTAAAGCCATATATCACAACAACGACGACAGTACAAGAAGACTAAAGTCCAGTGTCGGTTTCAAGTACACAACTTTCATAAAACCTGTTCGGGGCAGACCTACCGAGGTTGTCGGGAAAGGATACAGTTCTACAGAGATCCGAATGACTTGTGTGAAAGGCTTGAAGCTCCTCAGAGCCTCTACGCAGGATGGCAATAATTTGCTGGACGAAGAATTCGTGCACATTTTCACAGAAATGCAGAGCAAAGCATTGCTGTCCGATGGAGAGTACCAAAAACTCATCGGTGAATTCAATAGATGTTAACTAATGTATGAAACTAAAAATATGTCGATCATACTTTCCTCTGAAAAAACTGACTTTGTGACCAGTTTTCCTAACCCGTTGATATTGGAAGGCGCTCACGAATTGGCTCTAGTCAATCTGGAAACTTACAACTCCATTCCTAACGTTATAGAGGATTTGACAGATTCTTTCACCTTCAGCACGGACAGCGGTAACACCTGGATTAAAATCGTCGTCCCAGAAGGTTGTTATGAATTAGACGAAATTATATACCTCATTTACAGAAAATTCAAACAGAGCAAGCATTGGTACGAGACTAATAACGTTTCCTACGTTCTATTAAATGGCAACGTAAACACTCTAAAGTGCGAACTAACTTTTACTGACAGGAGATATAAGGTTGATTTTTCTGAACCGTCCAGTATCGGAAAAATTTTTGATTTCGAAGCTAAGACTTACGAATTTGGGGAATATCATCGGACCAAACACTGTCAACATAATAAATGTAAATAGCATACTGGTACATTGCAACTTGGTGGCGGGTTCTTACGTGAACGAATCATCGCAACCGACCTTTTATTCATTCTTTCCTACTGTCCCTCCCGCCTACAAGATTGTTCAGTCCCCGCACTATTTGGTGTACCTATCTGTTACGAAAAATATTATTCACTCTATGCGCGTGTGGTTGACAGATCAAGCCGATAGACCGCTTAACCTTCGAGGGGAAAACTTTGACTATGAGGTTACATTTGTGAAAGAAGAAAAACTAAAAACAATCACTTAAATTTATGCCGCTCAAATTTATTAAACTGAAAGTAACTGCCAATGACCCACCGCCCTACGATCCGCTACAGTTCACATTACCTGTAAAGGAAACGAAACCTACCGATCGACAAGGCGTCAATTCCTGAGTCCCGCTAATGTCGAATTCGTGGAGAGACTAATCCTCGCCCGAATGGAAACGAACGAAAATTAACTAAACGTGACTGAGCCTTTTGTCGTTGACGAATCGGTAGTCGAATATGATTTTCACGAATATTTTCCGATAGACGGGACGAACTTGAACGAGGTTAATTCGGAAATAATAATCACTGTGCAAAATCAGGACCTTTTCACTCACCCTCACCAGAATTACCTCCACGTTAAAGGCTCTCTCCTTAAAAGCGCAGACGGCAGCTTCTATTCTGCCACGGATAAGATAACTGCGGTCAATAATGTCGTGGATTTCCTTTTCTCTCACATACAGTATCAAATAGGCAACAAAACAGTAGATCAACTTAACTTTCCTGGGATCACAAGCACGATGAAAGGAATAATTGTTAGTTATGGACCTGAAGACCAAGTCGAACTCACCAACAGGGGTTGGTTTCTTAACAGCAACAACTGTAGATCAGCAGGTCCTGACAATAATGCCATGTTCAAGCACAAGCGGGACCTTCTCTTCAGTCATTCTCCCAGAGGCAGTTTTACAGTCACTGTACCCTTGTCTCACCTACTCGGTTTCATGGAAGATTATACCAAGATTTTATACGGCATTCGTCAAACACCCATTTTGATGAGAGCTGCAGATAACAACGCCATATTTAGAGACACGGGGGTCGGTGCCGGCAAAATATTTCTAGAGCACATGAGATGGTTTATTCCTCACGTAACCCCCTCTGATATACAGAAAAATAAAATGTACAAGTTAATAGATTCTGTCACGAGCGTGCCGTTAGCCTTTAGACATTGGCATTCCGATCAATTGGATCCGCCTACATCATCAATGGCCGCTTGGCGTCTTGTTAGTACTAGTGCTACGGAATGACCTCGTTGGATCATCGTAGGTTTTCAAACAGACAGAGAGAACGACCAAAAAAAATAACCTGCCTTCTTTGACCACTGTAGTTTCAACGACGTTCACGTGACTTTAAATTTGGAACGTTGTCCGTTTCTTGACCAAAATTCAAATTTTAGCCAAGGCGACATTTCTCATGTCTATCAGATGATTGTTAACTTCAGACGACAGTACTACGGCAGAGGATTGCTGTCGGCTGGGCCCGCATCTAATTAACCACATTTAGCACGAATTTTCTTTTATTTGTGATCGATGTTACCAAACAAAACGAGCGGCTGAAGTCGGCGGTAATCGACATACAGATAAAATGAGGTTTGGAGCTCAGGTACCAGGAAATACGAAAGCATTGGTTCTAATCATAAGCGATCGCATAATGCACTTAAGATTAGACCGAAATAACGTTGAAGTTACTGTGTGACTTATTCCATATAGGTATTTTTATTTTTTTCTTAAACGCGAGTCATGTATACAATCACCGGAGTGGCTTTGAGTGCCAACCAAAAGAAACGCATGTTACAGCAGATCAAGAAAAGAAAAACGGAACAACTTCGGCTTAGAAACTCTCACTTGAACGGAGGCACCTAGAAATTACCAGTCAGTTAACCTCAACTTGGCAGAATTCATAAGGCACGCAATACGGGAAAAGGTTTACATCTGAAACTTTCTACACAACTAAAGAAGGGAGGAATTCAACCAGCGTTACTTTTACCAGCGTTGGCAGGTGCGGCAGCGGTCGCCAGAAGCATCAATGCTGGAGAGAATAATTCTAGACTGTTACAAGAGCTTAAGAGACACAATGCAGCGATGGAAACTCTGGCACTCTGAAAAGGAACGGTAATTAAAAAAAACACCGTCAAAAAAAAAGACGAAAACTACCAACAGCAAAGCTCGTGGAAAAGGATTTTTTTCTAAAGACGGGGTATCTTTAAACACACCTATGACAAACGTGGATTTGAACAGATATGCCAAGAAACTCGGGATTACCAATTTCAGAGGTACATTTACTAAAGACTTGCTTCCACAACGACGTTGGGCAAACGGAAAGTGTGGAATAGTTAATTTGCAAGACTCAAGTGGAGAGAAGGTACACATTGGGTTGCGTATTACAGTAAAGGCCCATCGTGTTCATATTTCTTCGATTCGTTCGGTTTGAGTGTACCCTTAGAAGTCCAGAGATATCTCGGCAAACCTATAACGAATCATGTGAGAGTTCAAGAAGCACACGAGGTTCTGTGCGGTCAATATTGTTTATTCGTACTACGAGGATTGTCGAGAGGAGAGAATTTTTTTCAAGTTATTCATAAGCTGAAAAAGAAGTCATGAAAGTCGATAAATTTGGAAATGTTAAGCGTCCCAAGTTTCCCTCTTCTCTTCTGTCACCCTCCATCGTTGTGGTGGGTAATTTCTTGAGTTGAGCAGGCTACCCAATCTGCCATTCGAAGCAAAAAATAAAAATTGAAAATTTAGGACCTCCAGCAAATGACACTGACGTCCTAACTCTTGGATATCTGAAAACGGACCTAGGACTGAGTTTAGATTGGGACGGGAATCTGAGCATTAATGGAAAAAAACTTACGAATTTAAATAAACCCACAAACGACAGCGATGCCTCCACAAAAAGATATGTGGATCCTCTAGTTGATAAGTAGCTCAGAAATCAACCCTACAGACGCATCTACTCGTTTCGAAGCAATCTAGAAACTAGGGATAACAAGAAATGGCTGGCCGACAACAGTTTACAATACTACGTGGTAAGTGAATCAGGTCGTATAGTCAAAACCATTCTCGTTGTGGCTAGGATAAATAACGCATTTCAAGTTTCTTTGGCCTGAACTGGGAAAGCATCTGTTTCTATACTCAAACAGCCTGGGGAACCAGCCAGCGTAGCAAGCTACAAGGCAACGCCTTTAGAAATTCAAATGTGGCTAATATAGTCCGTGGCTAACGAAAATGTGGCACCGGCCGTGCATCACGTGCTAGAAATTCATTGCGAAGTGGACGACTGAAGGAAAAGAAAACGCACCCAACATCAATTTTATTTTATTTTATTTATAAAGGAGACAATGGCCAAACCCGCAGTTTATGCTTTGAGCCACAGGGCAAATTTGATCGTTAATCCCTCCGACTCCAATGAAGAAATTATAACTTTGAAATGTAGTTCTGCTCAAACCACTCTGAACTCGAAAGAGTTCGCCAATATCTACAACCAGAGTGAACAGCTAAATGCAGCAATGTACCGACAGTGGAAGTCAAGCATGCCAGATGAGAGCATCAACAACGAAGATGCTCTGCTTGCCACCGTGCATCACTTTCAAACTCTCATGGAGCTGTTTATCAGCGACGCTACTAAAATGGTTCTGATGCAGCAGTTTAATGGTCTTTTAGAAACCGCAATGGATTCGAAATTAAATGCCTTCCTAGTCGGAGGTGCCAAAAGAATATGTATCAAACACAGTGGACATAAGACACTGTTAATATTGTACTTTTATAACGAAAGGTAACTGGACTTTATTGAATGGACCGAATTGTTGAAAAGTCTTACGGAGATTCATCAACACATCCACCAAAAACACGACACCCTCTAAGCGACGTAGAAAACTGAACCAGTATTCTTCAGTTAGATATATGGGAGGCACTACACTGTCTGTGTAAGAAGCTTATTTACTTTTGATTCAGCACTTGATAAAAAGTGTCATTCTGAATACCTGATGGATGCACATTCAGCCTTTCGTTTTATTAATTTTTTGTTTGTTTTGATTTTTGACCAATAGATGCCACTATATGTTCAGTGATAGAAATTGTTGCTTACAGCATTCAGTTCGTTTTTGTAAGTTTCGATTCGAAGTCAATAGATGGAGCCAATAGTATTTTCAGTGATATAAACCAAAAACTTCTTACGAGACCCAAATGTATTTTTTTCGTCTTCTATGCAGTCAGTTAATTTTTCAGTTTCGTATTTTCTTGAGATATAGCTACATTCGATTCGTGAGGCATCAAGGAGCACTGAAGATTTTTGGCTTCTGCTGCAATTTTCGGCCTAAAATAGCAGAGAGCTCTAACTCTTTGCCTTACTTATTTTCCCTAGAAGGTAAAACAATTTGATTTTGTTGGTTTAATTAGTAGATTTCTGGCTACTTTTGGTGCCACTGGCAAAAGTTGTGTTGCTTGGCTGGAAGTTTTTGAACTAAGGAGGAACCGTATCAGACACAAGCTTGCTGTTTGTAGCGTTTTAAATGGCTTTGCAAAGGCACTTTTCGTTCAACAGAACTCCAAACTTAAATTTTCTGTTGAACGAAAAGTGCCTTTGCAAAGCCATTTACAACGCCACAACCTTACTGTTTGTGTCTGGTGCGGTCCAGAAGTTATTGACAGCTGCCCGACCTCCCCCCCCCTCCAATAGGTTTAGGCCTAAAAATGTGTCATTCTGATTTCACTAAAATATATTGCTTTGGCATAGCTAAAATGTGGTGTGTACGGTTTTGGCAGGGTTCAAAGCATATGAGAAATTAATCTTCGTGCGTTAATTTTTACTCATATTACTTCCAAAAAAATCTTTATTACTGGAGGAAAAATAAACTTTAAGTCTTTTTGTGTTTGCATAAAAGCTATTGCATATTTATAAAATTACTAACTTTGTAGATAAGCTAGTATTTGTATACCATACTTACAAAATTTTACTAGTATTTGTATACTATACTTACAAAATGTTACTAATATTTGTATACTATACTTACAAAATGTTACTAGTATTTGTGTACTATACTTACACAAATTTACAAGTGCCCATTGGTGGTGCACCCATATTTTCAAGGTCATTTCGATAAAAACAACTTTACATCGACCAGAGACGTTTGGAATTTTTTTGAGGGGAACACTGTCTTTCTGTCTCTGGACGGCGTACCATTGGAAAGTGGAAACCATGCACGCCAATTCTCAAACCGAAGACTACATTTGAGAATGGATTGAATTGCGTGTTTTTTTTTAGTTTAAACCTTTAATGCTCATGCCAAACTAGATATTTTTTTAAAGTCCCATATGATAGTTGTGTCGGTCGCGGGATTCGATCTGGCATTCGCTTGGTTTGCAGATGAGGACACTGAGCACCACTGGGCTGTTGCTGCTCGCTTTACTCGTGGTCTCCGGGACCCCTCACAAAGCTCGCTTTGCACATTGGGATTTAGTTTTTTGTCGTTCAGTAGCCGTCCTTTTAAAGGGACGCCAGGCTATAAAGGGTTATTGTCGCTTGGAATGGGGAGGACAAAGAGAGTTATTAACCCTTTAATGCCCATGCCAAACTGCATATATTTTTTAAGTCCTATATGATAGTTGGGTCGGTTGCGAGATTCGATCCGGCATTCGCTAGGTTGCGCAGACCAGGACGCTGACCACTGGGCTCTTGCTGCTCGCCTTACTCGGGGCCCCCTGGGACTGCTCACAAAGCTTGCGTTGTGCATTGGGACTTAGTTTTTTGCCGTTCAGTAGCTGTCCTTTTAAAGGGACGCCAGGCTATAAAGGGTTAAAACACAAAACTGAAACAAATCTGTGCTGTATGAGTACTAGGAAATTAACTCACCGGGCCCCAGAAATAATTAGCATTAACGCCGAAGTGCTAAATCCTTTCCTTGCCACAGAAACGATAGAAAAAACACACTTGAAACAAATACCATGTAAGCAATCCGTGTATTTCGTTATAACAAAACAGTCTAGCCACTAATTTTATTATAAGTAGATACACCAACGGCCAATGAGGGATTCTGACTAACAATGCATTCAGAGAAGGCAATAAAAGCGATATTTGTCTAGGCTAGTAGGAAACATCGCTCTTATTGCGTTTCGTTCTGCAAAATAGTCGATGGTAATGGGAAAGGGGCAAAAAGAAAGCTGTTGAAGTAACCGGTAAGTTGTCGTAGTAACCAGGGAGTAAAGTAACTCGAGAAGTATGAATGCGATTTGGTCGTCTATTATAAAATCCGGCCTACAGGTGTCATCACAAAGCTAGCAAAAATAGTAAGTACAATGAACCAATAATCGCAGATAAATGGTGCACATTTTACTATTTACATGGTGATTTGCATTACATGTTCTAGTCGAGTCAATGAGAACGAGCAGCTTTAAATGGTTTGGTTGTGCGAGCTCTCAATAATCTTAATCGCATCATAGGTCAAGAGTATTTACTCACCAGTACTTACCGATTACAGACTCAGCCTGAAAATGGCTGAATGTACTACAAGGCTGCAGTCGATAGCAGAAAACAGGATATCCTTTGACGTCAATCAGTGATATTGCAGGCACAAATCACGCAGGCAACACGACTATGCAACGGACTATTCTAGGAAAAACCCAACTTGGTCTGTTAGCAATTTATTCCATGCTTCATGTAACTTTTGCACCATAAATTCCTTTCCTCATTGTGTCACATGCAATAACGGGAAATAATAACGATGCAGTTTGTATATTGTAAAGAAGCATTGATGTCACGCTCCAATTGACTTGAGTAGAAATTTAATTGAAACACTTTACCGTTATTACGCTGTTTTCCTCTTATCGCGGTGTGGAAAGTTTTGCAACGGTTGTGATATGAAATGAGAGTTTAACATGAGCTAAATTTAAAGAAGGGTTGTCACAGATTAAAATTTTTTTTAATGTAGAAGCCATACTGTAGTTGCACTAAAGCGAAAAACATTTCTCCATTCAGACTGCCTCTGTGTGGATCATACTGACTGCAGTACAACCAGCCCAGAAAAAAATTTTCATTCGTGAGTACAGCCCCTCGTAGGTATCGTCTAATATTTATTTTTCGAAAAGGTTTTCGTGGGGAGCCAGTATACTAGTAGGTATTGTAGTAGGTCTGTTTGTGAAGCCCTGGCTTCGATAACAATAAAATACAATGCTTTTCATAGCTAATCCGTCGTAATAGTGATTTGCCTCTACTGGCCAATCAAAAATTTGCCATAATAACTAGTATACCTGTCTTTCAAAAACTCAACTCTTAATACTGTGTAATACTGGTTATTTTTTGTAAATAAAAAAACGCATGGCCATATCTTTACAGCCTGAGAAACATTTCTTTTACTTTGTGTGGCCTTAGTGATAACTATTTTGAAAAGCAATGCAAATGAACATAATCTTCATTGCAATGTCATTTTAAAGTAGTGAATTACAAAGGTAATGCGATATTGAAACTGCACGAACTGAAAAAAATTAAACCACGACCGCTGCAATAATATAAAAAACAAATTATATAATCCAACGGACCCATTTTTTGAATTTGTTAAAAAGGTTATCTGGTATCGGTTGAAAACAGATAAATATTGGAACAGTGCTATGAACTATAACCTACACTGGTATCTGTAAATAGGCCTATTATAAAGTTCTTTCCCAGAAAAAAAAGTTTTATGTTGTTTTATTCCCTTTTTAGTTTGCTTTTTTCTTTTCCATTTTGCTTTCGTTCTTTTTCGTGTCGTGTAACTTTGCAAAGGAAACCAAAGTAAAATAAAAGAAAATGACAAAAGAAAATGGAAAGAATACAAATCAGTATTGGACCTATTTTGTGAAAGAAAATAAAAACAAATAAGCCATTATAACTTGCAATATCATGATATTCTTGTCACAGGGTTCGTTCATGGCCTTGAATTCCTTGAAAAGCCTTAAATTTCGAAACCAAAAATTCTAGGCTTGAAAAGAGCATTGTTAGAGCATTGAAATGGCCTTAAATTTTTTTAGCGTACTAGGTAAATGAAATACAGGCAATTTATGCTTAAATTTATAAATGAATAAAAAATAGTTGGTTTGCCTCCCTAATGCTTATCTTCTTTTAATGATACTTTGCCTTCGTTCATATTCACGTATAAGTGCGGTATTGGAAAGGGAACTTATCCCACAATGGGGCAAAATTAATAACCTTTAAATGGATGCTTATTCAGTTATAGAGTATATAGGCTAGCAAAAAGATTGAATATATTTTCTGGTAATTTTTAACAATTTGGGTATGCAAACGGCCTTGAAAGTGGCATCGAGTTGGCCTTGAAAGCCTTGAAAAGGCCTTGAAAATGGTTTCGTCTCTATTGTACGAATCCTGTTATCATGGTATTTGAATTTATTTATGGTGGCAAGACGGAGGTAAGGTCTTGCCAAGACAAAGGCAAGATCTTGCCAAGACATAGGCAAGATCTTACAAAAAAGAGGCAAAGATCGTACCAAGATGAGGCAACATCTTGCCAACATGAAGCAAGATCTTGCCGAGATGAGGCAAGATCTTAGATAAGATCTTGCAAGATCACTACCAATTTCTTGTTAAGATCTTAAACAAGATCTTGGAAAGATCTTACCAAGATCTTGACAAGATCTTACGCAAGATGCTGACATGGGGGACCAGTGGAATCCGACTGCCTAATTAAAACAAAGCATTGTGATGGCCGCCGTAGGTCGGTGTTGACGCAATGGTATTTCTGCCCACAGCTCTGAATGTCAAAATGAATGAATTCAACCAAGCACGGGTAAACGGCAGAAGTAACTATGACTCTTTTAAGGTGGCCAAATGCCTCGTCATCTAATTTGTGACTCACATGAATGAATTAACGACATTCCCTTCTGTCCCTCTCAAAGGAGAATTCAAACATCTATGCTAAAAAAATTCGAAACCATTACTTTGTCTAGAGATGCTGGCATAGCATGGTATTGTCGTCCATGAAGGAACACAACATAATTATTCTTTGTCTGTCCGTTTTGTCCTTGTCGGGTGTTTTAAAATAAATTCTGTACATTGGAATTCAATTTAAGTGATTGGTTTATTAATTAATTATTTGACTTTTTATGTTTTTGATTGTGATATGTGAGCATTATTTACTGGTTTAACTGGTTTAACTTTTAAACTGTTGGTTAACTGAAATTTTAGTTGTTTTTCGCTCGATTTTTTCCTCACTTAACTTAAGTTTTGTGTTTGTTTACTTGGCCTTATTCCCCCGCTTTTTTGAGGAGATTTGTGGCTTTGGTGGAAGGGTTTCTTCGACTGTGATTTTGCTTGCCCCTCTTTTTTCCCTAGGTTCTTCCGTCAGTGGTTCCCGGTGCTATAACCTATGGCTGGGTGCGCCGTTAATCACTTTTACTGCCCCTGTGTACTATCTAGTGAAACTACAGCCTAGGCTTGGCGGAATCAGTGGGGAAAGAACACCCTGTTGAGCTTGACTCTAGTCTGGCACTGTGAAGAGACATGAGAGGCGTAGTATAAGTAGGAGCAGCAATGTCGAAAATGAAATACGACTACTTTCATCGTTTCTGTACTTATTCAGTAAGGCGGGGAGCGAGTTTTCCAGTGCTCACGCTTAATATAATAATAATAATAAAGGTTTTCCCCATTTAGGGGGGAAGGATCCAGAAGGGTTGCGGGGGCATCCTCTGACACTGGTCCCACTAAAGTGCAATGCGGCATCACATATATGATCTTTTCAGAAAACTCGAGAGGTCAGTACAATTCAACTCCCGCCGAAAGACACTCAGAGATGGAGCAGAGACTGCAGCCTCGGAGAGGGAATTCCAAGGAGCCACTACCCGACTTGCAAAAAAAAATTTTCGACAGTCCAAGTTGCACTTCGGAACCCTCAGTTTCATAGAGTGGCCCCTAGTAATATCCGTAGTGCAGAAGTCAAAAAAAGGCAATTCCACAGGCAACAGACCATGAAGAACTTTAAATGTCAACAGTAGGTCGGCCTTCAAGCGCCTCAACTCAAGTGGTTCGAGGCCAAGTAACCTCAGACGTTGGCCAGGAGAACTGTTGCGCAGGCCATGCAATGAACGCGTAAAATACCGTTGGACAGATTCTAACTTATCAATGTCCTGAAGGAGGTAAGGCGACCACACTGGACTCGCATACTCCAGCAGTGGTCGCACATATACCTTGAAAGCCCAAACCAACGTTCGCCTATTCGAGGACACAAAACACCTCTTAACAATTGCAAGTCTGGCAAAGGCTGAAGTAGTTATCAGCCTACAGTGGATGGATGACTTAAGGTCAAAGTTGAAATTGATGCCCAGATCTTTAATGTATTGCACTGAATTCAGCTTGCAATTAGCCAGATAGTACGAATGGTTTAAGTTCTGTCGGCCAACATGAAACGTACAGCATTTTGATGTAGCGAGTGGTAATTGCCAACATTCCGACCACTCAGTCACTGTGCCAATCTGGGAAGAAAGGAATTTGGAGCCAGTTTCATCCAAAACCTCATCACCAATCTTCAGATCATCGGCGAATTTGAATTTTGGTTTGTCAGTTGTTGTACATGCATTTGTTACGTCATTTAGAAAAATGACAAAAAGCAAGGGTCCTAGTACGGATCCCTGAGGAACCCCACTGATGGTAGGGAGTGATGATGAGAAAGCTAGCGCAACCAGGACCCGCTGCGTTCGCCCAGAAAGAAAATCAGCAATCCAAGCCAACAGTGTTCCACAGATTCCAATTTCAGCCAATTTAAATTGCAGTTTGCTGTGTACCACGGATTCAAAAGCCTTCTGGAAGTCGAAGTAGACGACGTCCGTCGTAATACCTAAATCAAGTGCCGAAGTCCATTTATCCAGTGCTAACAATAATTGCATCGTGGTGGAACGCTTTGGCAAAAAGCCAAATTGATCAGGATTTAACAAGTCGTTTGCTTCCAAAAAAGCCAATACATCCTCACGGATAATTGACTCCATGATTTTACAGGCAACCGAGGTGAGAGCTATTGGGCGGTAGTTATTTGGATCCGATGCATTTCCCTTTTTGTAGATAGGCACGATGGTAGCCGTCTTCCATACAGAAGGTAGTTTTCGCTGCTCAAACGAAAGCGAGAAGATGAAAACAAAGGCATTAACTAACTCCTGTTTAACATTTTTTAAAAGGAATGCAGAGTACCCATCCGGGCCCACAGCATGGCTTGGTCGAAGTCGATCCAAAGCAGCTTGCACCCGCGCACCTGAAAAACTGACATCGTCCAGATGTTGACAAGGATAAGGTTGCGGATCAATTGGCACAGTAATGGAGCCATCATCAAGGATGCCATTTGCAGCAAAAATTTCATTTAACAGGTAAGCCTTAGACTCATAAAGATAAGCTCCTCCCTTCAAAAATGGTGGCAACGTACAAGCTGATCGAGTATGACGTCTGTACAGGCGAAACAAGGCAGAGAGGTTTCCCTCAAGTACTACCTTTCTTTCGTAATGGTTTCGCCAATTGTCAACCAACCTCGAATACTCTATCCTACAATTTGCGTACGAGGCCTTAAGGGCGGTTGACAAAGGTTCTGCTTTGAGTCTATGCCAAAGTGACAACTTCTTTCTAGTCGCTCTACGCAGAAAGACTGGAAGCCTGCATTTACTTGAAGCTCGGAATGGCACCCTAGTAGTACACAAATCTATATAAAAGTCAAAAAGGCGCGTGAAACCTGCCCAAATTGCATCAATAGAGACACCCAGCAGGGGGAGTAAACATTTCCAATCCACCGATGCAAGACAGGTACGGAGTAGGGAATAATCAAGTTTGCCCCTGGATCTGTTTGGAATCTCGGTGGCAAATTTCCCACAGTTGACACTAAATTCGACCATACTATGGTCGCTAGTGCCCGGATTGGTGACCTCGCAGACCCCAAAAATAAGTCGGTGGTCCACAGAGAAAAGCAGATCCAAAGTTTTGTTGCCTCTAGTGGGAAACTGGACATGCTGGTGCATTCCGAGAGTAGTAACAGTATCAAGCAGTACACGGTGGTGATTATTTGTTGCAGTAAGAAGGTTCCAGTCAATTGTCGACAAATTTAAATCCCCCAAAAGAACATTCTGGTACTGCGATTTGACCGAGGATACAATGTATGATGCCACCCTGCCAACGAGCTGCCCATCAAAACTGTCGGGTAGGTAGACAAGGATGAAATTCATGCCAAGTGAGGGAAGAAGAACCGAGATTCCCTCAACATCTGCACCAACCGAAGACAAGACCATGGGCAAATTTTTCCGGTATACACAAGCCACACCTCCTCCCCGAGACCTTCTGTCCAAGCGCAGGATGTCATAGGGAAAAGTGTGTGTTATCTCTGAATCAGTGATGCCGCCAGTCAACCAGGTTTCCACGATAAAAAATATGTCGTAGGAACCCTCCGCCAACAACACCTGGAAGAAAGCAAGATTTTTAACTAAACTACGAGCGTTTAGTGATAAACAACGCAAGCCATAAGAAGAAATAAACCTGCTGGCCCGAGAGCCCGAATGTTGGGGACTAGCCCCCGTTAAGAAAGAGGGTTTTCCGACGGCAGTAGGACAGTACTTATCTCGTTTCTCAACACCAATTTTCCCTTCAATGTTAAGTGTAATCCATCACGAGCAGTCAATGTACGATCCTTTGAGATGGCAGAGTCAATAGCTACAAAGTTAAGATTTAGTGCAATGCACAATTGATGCATCAGCACATTCGTATGAACCACAAGTTTGTCATCTTCTTGGAACTTTTTCCCAAGTCGCGGAAATAGCGCAATCAGGGATACCTTGCAGTTTGGACGCAGGTCTCTAATCTTAGTAGCTAGGTCAGCAAGGTGTTGAACAATGCGGTTAGGTGAATCGTGATTGATGTTATTAGACCCAGCGCAATTTACAAACACAGCATCTACATGGGAATTTTGGATAATATTTGGTAAGCGTGGACTCAGTGCTTGGACTGTAATGCCTGGCCAGCTCCAAACATGGGAGCCCGGGTTTTGACCACACTTTAAACCTCTTGCATGTGAGTCACCAATAACAACTACTGGGAACTTAGGTGACTTCACAGTTGGGAGTGGTAACTCATCACGCGTACTACATACAGACAATGGCTGGTCCCCATGCACCACATGCTCGTGGGTTTCGTTCTTAGCCTTACATAGAGACGACACAGAATTAAAAAGGTTGACAGTTGTGGAGTCAAACGTAGTGGCATTTAGTTGAGAAAGGACTTGGCCTGTTTCAGGCTTCCCAAATTCTGCTGGAACCATGGCACTGGATTTCCTTTGTGCACTATTCCTCCTACGTTTCGATTTTTTCTTTCCAGGGTTCCCACGACGCATAGTAATGTTGGGATGTAGCTCTCCATCACTCGAGGCAGCAATTGCCTCCTCATTCGAATTTCGACCTGGTGGTAAAGATCCCACCGTATCACAGGGTACACAGTCAAGATTAGCTGAGAGGAGCTGGACTCCTCCCGAGTCCGCCTGATGTAGCACCGACGTTAGGCAGAGATTTGAACCCGAGTCTTGATTTACCATTGGTATGTCTTCAAATCTAGGCGACTTTACCACTGAATCAGTGAAGGCACTCTCTGTCAACAGCTCAGATCGTAATGAAGAAAGCCCCGCTGTTATGCTAGCAGTTACCTGGACAGATATACACTCCAGCAATTCTTTTTGACGTTTTTCAAAGAAAGCTTCCCACTCTGCGTGTTGCAATGGGATAGCCATGGTCAGGTGGTTCACTAGCTTGTCTAAGTGTTTGGTTATGTGGAGCAACTTGTTGTCAATATCAGTCAAGTCCAGGTCCTTCTCGAGGCATACCCCCTCAAGTCGGGTCAAAATGCATGAAATGCGATCAGTCAGTGCCCCATAGGTTTCAAGTTCAATAGAAAGTGGATCACTGTTGGTCTGCTTGTTAGGACTGAAATTTGTGTGTGCAATGTTTATGTCCGAAATGCATGGCATTTGGGGTGTGGAAGGGGCATCGAAGAAAAGTGTAGAGCGACGACAATCGCCTTGGCGAGTTTGCACAGCACATCGGTGCTGTGCTGTGCATCAAGATGGCCTTCTAGCACCAAGCCCGTGGATGCTGATTTCTCCGGGTGACCCACTCTGAAGACACTGTCAGGTGGGGAGTTTGACTGGGACGGTACATTTGTGAAATGGTAACAGAGGTGGCGAGCTTAGGGAGGACGGAAACCACGCGTGCAGCAAAAGGGCAAATGCTGACTTGATCTGGATTTTCAGTACAAATACGAACTGCGAACTCATGGCCTGTCGATCCTTTTGAGTTTAAGAGTTTTAAGCTAGAGGTGTCAAAAAAGTTAGCCACAGGGATAACTGGCTTGTGGTGGCAAGCGTTCGTAAGGATGTTGGTTTTTCATCCTTCGATGTCGGCTCTTCCTATCACTGCGAAGCAGAATTCACCAAGCGTTGGATTGTTCACCCACTAATAGGGAGCGTGAGCTGGGTTTAGACTATCATGAGACAGGTTTGTTTTACCTACTGATGACTTGTTGTTTCGATAGTAATCCTGCTAAGTATGAGACGAACCGCAGGTTTCGAACACGTGGCACGTAGTAATGAGACGCTACCATCTGTAGGATTATGACTGAACGCCTCTAAGTCCGAACACGGCAACGATACCATTCATGCCTCGAGCTCAGGGAGATACTGCTAGGCGGCAGGGCGAGATAGGGGAGAACCTCCGGCCCGCCGCCAACTGCACCCTGGCAAATGGCCACTTTTTCCAGGCAACCGAGTCAGTTGTCACCCGGTCACGCTGTGATCACTATCCTGTGGGTTCAAGGTATAGGCGCCAAATCGTACACAGACGACCTATGTGCCAGTTTGGGTGTCGTACGTAGTAGAACAGCCACCACACTGCAATCTATTGAGGTCAGCCTTCAACTGGGGGATTTGTCAGCATCAGAAAGCTTCAATGCCAGCTCCTGGAATACAAGGGCTTGCTTTTTCTTTGAAGTCCAAATGGTGACGGTAAAATCCATGCCACGCTGCCAGAGACTAAATCCCAACTCTCATGCAGCCAGAGAGAGATCAAGTCCCAACCAACCGCTTTCGTTCTGAGGCTAAGTCCTCACACTTGCCAACTTGTCAGAACCGAGAATGCTGGGTCAGGCTTTTTCTCTGCAGTCTAACTGGTGATCTCCACTGCACCTTTATGCTTTATGGTTCGGACTCCTGCCTTAGCAATGCTAGATGAACTAATGAACCTCACGTGTTGGACATGCAATCCCTGGATCCCGTAACTTGGGATCCCTACCTTTTTAGTCCTGAAAAACACGGTATTACAGCTACCTAAATCCCGGGCTTTCCGGGATTGAAAATAGGCTAATTCCGTGTAATAAAGTTATAAATTAATTCTTTTTTTTTTCGTGAATTTAATGTTTCTCTTCCTCTCTTCTATAGACTTCAGTCTAACTACTGATAACAACACAAAAATTCTAGATCTTATTTGAAACTGTAAAGTTCTTCAAAAATTTATACGTTGAATTCGTATTTTGCTTTATTTGGTGTCAGAAAGAGAAGTAAAGTTAAGATGCAATTACAAATGCAGACACACGAAATACTAAAAGTTTGTTTGTTTGTTTGTCATTGCACTGCAGCGTCATTGCTCATAAAGGACTGCAACAATGGTCCTTATGTAAACCTTATCATGAACTGCCATGTTAAACGTTAAAGTTTTAAATCCTATAGTTGCCATCAGAATTGACATAGACCAACGAAATTCGGTAGTCGGAGTAGTGTCATAAATATTTCATCACATCAAACATTTGAATGACAACAATCGAACCGTTTGGCCTCCAAAGCAGGCTATTTCTGTGGCTGTTGGGACTTTTTGTCCGTACCTGGAGATCGAAGCAATGAACCGATTTTCAAGTTTTATAGCTTAAACATAGGTGTGAACAAGGCCTAGAGCCTTTCGAAAGCTATTTCGCCGTGACAATATTTCTGTGGTCGTTTTTCTTCTTGTTGGGGAAATTTTGCTTCTATGTAGAAACCGAACCAGTGAACCGTTTTAAACTTTAATAGCTCAAAACGTAGGTATGAACAAGGTTGAGGGCCTTTTGAACGCTATTTGAATGTGACTACAATATTCTTGTTGTTGTTGCTATTCTTGCTGGAAAAATTTTGCGCCACAGAGGTAGACCAATGAATCGAATTTCAATTTTTATAGCTTAAAATGTAGACCTTAGCACGGGCCAGACCTTTTTGAACCCTATTTTAATGTGACAGATTCCTGTTGTTCTTGTTGGGAGGTTTTCTCTCATCTAGAGATCGAACCAATCAACCGATATTTTAATTTTTATAGTTTAAAATGTAAGTATAAATAGGCCCAGATTCTTATGACAGTTATTTTAAGGTGATTACAATATTCTTGTTGTTCTTGAATATTCTTGTTGTTCTTGTAACAAATATTAGTAGTAAGACCCTTATATTAAAACACGGATGAAACGCTTATTAAAACCTATTGGTCTAAAGGAACAGACACAAGAAAAAGAAGTTTAAGCCATCACTGTCACACTAATGCGTGTAAAGTAGCTCCATCTTGTATTTTGGGAGGCTGGAGATTCTTTAACAGGTATCAGTGTGGCGCTGATGGCATACATGTCTTCTTTTTCTATCTGTTCTATGAGAGCAGTAATGGTTTTTAAGGCTCACATCTGCATTTTAATATTAAGTGTTTTAACTACTAATCAGTTCGTCAATGCCCACTTTAACAATTATCACAGGTGCTATTGCATCTTTCTTCTCTGCCTATTGCCAGCCATGGCACTGGTTTAATTCGGGTACAGTTTAGTAGCATAGTCTAATAATCGTAGTCTTACGAAGCAAGTAATAAAATCAACATCCTATACTACACACACACGAGTCTATTCCAGCAACAAGTACGTCGCCTTGAAAATATGCTGTAGTAGACATGTGTTCTATTGTGGACGCGAAAAAAATGTGTCGTAGTCTGATATGTTCATGCCAACATCGCTTTTATAGAATTGTACGACCATGAGTAGCATGCAGTAACTTACTGTGCACGAACAGTGAAGGAGATGAGTAACCACAACTCTTGGTGTTTAGGCCTACTTCCAACATGAGTAGATATTCCAATGTGTGCAGGTTTTTTCTGTTGCTTATGGGTGTATAGTCACCGGGTTGCAATAACTGCAGTCCAGTGAAAATGTATCACAACCAAATTAAAAAATAACATATTCAAAACACTCCCATTGATTTAAACTTAACAAAAAAAAAACAAAAAATCTATCTGTGTTCACTTTAGTTTTCATCTTGTGAGTATTTTTAAACAATGAAATTATCGAAAACAAACTTCCGTTCATGTAATTTTTCAGCACTGAAAATCATAAGAATAAATTCCGAAATTTTGGGATTAATCCTAGGATACTGGGATTGTAATAATAATAGGTTTGATAAAATGCAACCGGAATGGAAAGGACCTGGTGGTCACTGACTGCCATCCGATGTTAAAACTAAAAAAATTAATTACTCTGCCATCACAAAGTAATTCCGAAGTTTAAAAAAATAAAATAAGTTATAAATTACAAAAGTTAAACAGTTTAAAAGTGTAAAACAAATACTATTGCTCGGCTGCCAAGGATGGGTTGATGGTTTTGGGTTGGGGGTCACGAATGCCTAACCACCAAGGGACACAATGGACCTACCAGGAACACAATGGTCCCCGATGGCATTACCAAACGTGAGGGGCAAATGAGGGGAAAAGCCGGGTATCATTGTCAATTTTTCATAAAAAAAATAATAAAATAATGCATCGTAGTTTAAAGCTTGGCCTAAACCAATTGTCAATCTGAATACGATAATAAAAGTAGTAATAATAATGAGGTCCATTACTCACAAGAAACAAGATAAAAGGAATAGGAAGGAAAATTTTCATTCCACTTACACAAGTCAAGTTATTAAGTTTAAACCAAAATAAAATAAATAAGGATTAAAAACATTTCATAAATTGTGATAGATCCACCTTTTTAAGACCTCGCTTAAAACACCACAGATTCCCAGCTTCAATCAACTCAGGCGGTAGGCTATTCCACGGACCAACAACCCGATTAGAGAAGAAATATCTCGGACAATGTTTCTTTTTTGTTGTAGGTACCATTAATTTATGACGGTGGCCCCTGGTGAACGTATTTCCCGGCACCACAAAGTAAAGTTTAGGGTCCACGTCAATAAACCCCCTCAGCATGGAGAAAGTAAGACAGAGATCAGCCACCAGCCGTCTGTGTTCCAATGATTCGAGTTGTAAATGTGATAATCCTTGCGCATATGTCATGTTTCTGCAACCGTTGAAGTACTTTGTGAAGGATCTCTGCACCATCTCAATTAGTTTGATGTCCTTCACAAGGTATGAAGACCAAACTAGACTAGCGTATTCTACAATGGGTCGCACATACGCAATAAATGCCCTAATCAGAGTCGTTTTGTTCCAAGACACAAAACAGCACCTAATAAGATAACCAGTTTGTTTTGCTCTTACCGTAATATGATTGCAGTGGTTATTAAATTTGAGATTGGCCGAAATAAGAACTCCAAGATCTTTGTTTGATTAGTTTCCATATTTATGTTATTTATTTCATAATTGAAGTTTCCATTATTTCTACCCAGAGGTAGTGCAATACATTTACTGATATGTAAATGTATTTGACCAATTGTAAATAGTGTTAATCTCACGTTGTAAAGTTTCATTGTCATCATCGCTTTCTACCCTACCATAAAGTTTTATATCATCCGCAACCTTTGGCATTCGAATACCACTGCCATCATTCCGAAGATATGAAATTAAAATCATGAATAGGAGTGGGCCAATTACGGAACCCTGTGGTACACCACTGGTTACCTTACCAACGTCCGATAGTGATTCTCCTACCGATACTCTTTGCGTCCTATTTGCTAAAAAATATTTTATCCAATTAAAAGTTTTCTCCCCAATATTTAACATGTTAAGTTTATTGAGCAATTTGGAATGAACAACTGAATCTAAGGCCTTAGCAAAATCTATACAAATAAGATCAACTGGTATATTTTTTTCAAGTGAATCTTTCCAATCTCTTAGACAACTGAGTAATTGTGTGGTCGTAGAACGGCCAGGCAGGAAGCCAAACTGGTCGCATGTTACAAGTTTATGTTTATACAGATGTTCCAATAAAGCATCTCTGATTATACGTTCTAGAATTCTGCAGGGGACACATGTTAGAGATATTGGACGGTAGTTGACTGGCTCAGAAGTATTTCCTTTTTTGAAGATCGGAAGAACTTTTGCCTTTCTCCAGCAATCACCTCATCAGTTATTAATTTATTTTCAAAGTGGAGCGATGGCAATTTGTTGCATTATGTGTTTTACGCCTAATATGTCGGTAAATAGAACTAATTGTTCCTTCTTGTATCATTTTGTTTTCCCTGATTTTTTCACGGTTTTTAATACAATTTTTAGTTTATTTCTAACTCTATAATAGTTTTCCTTATTGGACGAATCAACTTTTTTTTCCATTTTTAACTTTTTCCAGAATTTCTTTTTTGTTCGGAGCAGCTTCTTAATTTCCTTTGGTATGCTCCTTTCACTGTTAGATTTATTACTGATAATTTTGCTTGATTGTTCTACTAAATTGGTGAAAGTGCTATGGAACACGTCCAACTGTGTTCTGCACTTTTTGTGCAAGGAAGATGAGAGTTCCAGTTTATTTTATTAAATTTATCATGTAAACTTTCGAAGTTTATTTTTTTCGACGTTTATGGAGAATATATGTTTTGAGGTGGTCGTCAACATTTAGATTAAAGAGAACCATATTATGATCACTGGTCCCGAGACCAGGCCCACATGTACATCACACACAGATCTTTCATTGTCCACCAGAATCAGATCAAGAATATTATTATTGCTCGTGGGCTCAGTTACCAGTTGCACCAACCCCAATTCAAGGGTACAGTCCAAAAAGCTTTGCTGATGTATATCAGTGGAACGGTATGTCTACCAGTCTATGTACGACATCTTGAAGTCACCCATGATTAAATTTGTTGGGCCATTATCCTGAGTTGATCGAAGGAAGTTACAAACATTTTTTACCTGAAAACTATCTCTGCTGTAGGCCAGATAGCAACAAGTTAACCTTAATTTAAGTGCTGGGAGGAGTATGCTGAGTGATTCACTACACTCCGATGACATAACGCGGCCTATGACAAGATTGTCGCGTAGTAGGACAGCCACTCCACTCCCACGGCTATCTCTATCCCTCCTAAAATTACAATAAGGGTAATCATAGCATCCGTGATTGATGCATTGAACCATGTCTCCACAATCACAACAATGTCAAATGATTTATCAATTAAAGCAATGTTAAGATCTGTAAGTTTACCAGCTGCACTTTGAGCATTAAAAAGACAACCTGATAGTTGGTTTCCCTCCCGTTGAATATAACCATTCAAAAGGTTGGTGTACCAACCCCGGCTGCCCATGTCTACAAGGGATAGCTTGTTTGACTACATTTTCATAAAAAAAAACGGATATGTAACCAATCTGTCTTTCGATGTTATCGCAACATTCCAGGCTATACAGTTCACACAGCAGCATCCTGTGGGACAACAATTATGTCTGTTACTGCATTCTCGTTTTCCTCACTAGAGAAGAACCCGTAGTGGTACCTAAATTTGGTCCAGTAAGTGGAAAAATAGTTCGTTCCAGCACAGCCTTGCCAGTGTGCGAGACGTGAAGTCCATCCGAAGCAAGAAGATTTACATCATCATAGATTTGACGCCAGAGTGAAATAAAGCCAAGTCTTCTTGTTTTGTATTCGGTCTCTACGTTACCATTACATTTCACAAGATGCGTTAATTGACCCCGATCGAATCTTCTAAATCTATTCAAACAATGGAACAGGCCTAACGATGCTAACGTGTGGTTGGGACGATATTCATAATTTCGTTAACGAGTATACCAAGTCTACTTGCACCAGGGGAGTCAGTATGCACGTTATTTGTGCCCAGGCTTAAGTTAATTCCTGTGACGTTTCCTTCCTGTTTCACAATGTTGGTGATGGAATTCGATATCTACTCGATTCTGGCACCAGGGAAACACCAGGTTTTCGATGTATGACCGGATTCCCGTTCAAGTTTTATGAGTCTCACATATGAGTCTCCAATGATCAGGATTTTTCTGTGAAGGTTACTGTCAATTTCGTCGATTGTGGATTTCTCAGCTTTAGTGTTGTATGTTGGAAAACGGTAATGTTGGCACGGTGACACCTACGTGGAAAAGTGTAACCTGTCACATGATGTGCCAACTGATGCTTTCTGGTGATGGTAGTGATTTCCTTTAAATTTTCCTGCTCCACCTGTTACATGTTGTCGCATCCAATCTGCATTAATTTTCTGTGAAGGATATTCTCGTCCGATACCATTTGCCGTAGTAACCACTTCCACTTCAGAACTAGCAGTTTGTGCGCCGTTCACTTTTTCAACATGCGACGATATTAAATTGACTTCTCCCTTTGCAGAAACAATTGTACTAAAGACGAAATTTGTTTCTCCTCCTTCAGTTAGCTTTGCTACTAATTAATTTTTGTCAACTACATTCTTCGAGATCTACTTCTGCGTAAGATTTACACTAATGTCCGCAAGCATGGCGACTTGGTTCAAGAACATTTGCTCAATTTTTTTTCGAGACACTTCAGACTCTATCTCATTGTGATCTCCGTAGAGTTCATAAAGTGTATTATTTTCATGTTCAAATCTTCAGATTTCAAAGAGAACCGATTTGCAGTCTTATCCTGTGGCACGTCGTCAGGTGCATCAGCTCTCAGTAACTGGTAGTAATTTTTTGTATCGTGTATAGTGTTTGGGAGAGGCTCCGAAATCACTGCACTGAGACCTTGAAGTGAAAGGTTAACACCATTTAGAGCAAAATCATGCTCTAGTCCATCTAAGTTGACAACCTTCTTTAAATGCTTCACTTCATTATGTAAGTTTCTGATAGTTGTTTCCAAATTGGTTATGGCTGATATGTTTTTATTTATGCTGGTTGGATTTTTGTCTGAAGAGTGCTTTGAAGTTTAAGTCCTCTGTTAACTCTGAGAGACAGAGAAGGGAGTCCTCTGTTAACTCTTGAGAGACAGAGAAGGGAAGAGTTACCTGGGTTACTCGGTGTGTTGGCTGATAATGAACCATCAATACAAGCAGAATTCATTTCTGGAACAGGTGTAGATATTCCATGGTACTTCAGCATAAGATGCACCTACCCTCACTGCATTTTCATGTCGAGCTCCTTTCTTTGTCTTGCCCTTCTTAGCTTGATCAAGTTCGCTTTTAGGCTTTCTTATTGTAATATTTGTGAATTTTGACTTCTTCACAGACTTTTGCTCCGTGTGTATGCAGGAGGGTTTAGTGACTGGAGTTTGTCCAGCGTTATCCATAGTGAGTATCTTATTAGAAACAGGAAAACTGTCCTGGCTCGGTTAATGTTATCCTAAATTATACCTTAAAGTAGTCAATTTCTTAGGATGTCTAGAACGAAACCACGGAAAAGTACCAAAAAAATTATGTAAAAATTCTATCGTTGAGGGTTAGAGGTTGGGGCATCTCAAGGATCCAACGAACCTACAAACTTCAACGAAAAACAATTTCAGTAAGTGTGGCCCCTAGCTGGGCTTGAACCGCGAAAATTTGTATTGGGTAATATGATTTTCAACATGGCTGCCCCCACCAGCTGGATGTCAACCCACACTTCAAACACAGAAAGATCCCCCAAGAAGACCAGCAAACAGTCTCAAAAGGACTCACAATGTTCCAGGGGTATTCATATTCAAGGTGACTTACCAAAGTGGAGTGAGAGGAAAGAATCGCAAAATACCGGGATTAGAAATGTGTCTCGGGATTGGATGCCCTGCTCACGTGGCTGAAGAGGGTTTTGCAACCGATCAAAGTATGATTTGTTCGTGGCTTTGGCTACTTCATGCCGCCGGCCTTCACTTTGGCAGGGGTTTTTGATTCTCTTTTGCATTAGAAGGAAAGGCCTTCTTCAGCATTAGCAACACTGAAGTAGGTGTCCAAATCACAGGAGGTGAAAGTGTAGCATCCCAGAGGTAGTCTAGGCCTAACATTCATGATCTCCATACGCATTAACTAACATACCTTTTGTCGACCAAAGGTGACATTCCAGAAAAATACACACTGCTGCACTCATTCATTTAGATAGTCAAAACACTTCATTGTACCATTTCCTAATGGTTCATTCAGCAAATAACAGCTATATACATGAGTAGGCATGAGTTACACAGCAGCCTCATGTGCCCGGCAGCAGCCATCTTGGACTCTCAATCAACCATAGGAAGTGACATCACTGTTCAGGTTTTTCAAAAGAGGAAATCACCCCTTTTTTCCATGCAAGAAGTACAATTCTATTGCAGTGTATACGAGCTATGCTAAACAAAAACTAGAATTATACATACTTCATAATGTATAAGTAAATAATAAATCACCAATTACTAATTACCAATTATCTATAACTAATTTCTCATAAATTGCTAAGCAAATAAATAATAAATTACTCAGAATTGATGAGAGATCCTTTTATGTCAAATAACTGCACTCCCACAACCTCTCAATACTCTCTTTACTAAAAAAAACAAACACAGGAATCAAATTAATACATTCCAGCACTTTATTGATAGCTTTCCACTTGAAAGAAGTTTAGTAAACATATCTGCTTCATTTAAGTTGTCAGGTACCTTTACTAAATCAAAATATCCTTCTTGGTACCAGTCACTTACAAAATGCAGTCTGATTTCGATATGCTTGCTGCACCTGTTTTCAATCGACTCACTCGCAAAACGACTAGCTGCTACATTATAGGAATACACAACTGGCTTACTATGCAAATCAGAAATGATCCTACAAGGGCAAAAACATCAACGAAACATCAGAATATTCATAAAAATTACATCCGACTTCATTCGACAAACTGATGTGCTGGGCTTTGTATTTACGACTTACTTTAATACTTGCTTTAACAATTCAACGTGCTTGTCGGTTTGTGCATTGCATTGAAGTATACTTTCTCAAGGGCTCAGGCTACACTAGATAGCCAAGGTATCCATCACAGCAGCCACTTGGGCAGCCGTTCAGGCCATGCTAGGTGTCCCAGCTATCCTTCACAGTCACCACAAGGGAAGCCAGTCAGGCCACGCGAATCATCCGTTCAGTGTTCCCTGCCATTCTAAAGCCGCACAGTCTGGGACACCGAGCCAAAACTCGAGCATCTACCATTCTGCGGTAGGCCCATATCGCAAACCAGTCGAGTTCGGATTAGGGACGGTCGGTTAGCACAGAACATTGCTGCCTAAGTAAAACGTTCCCTGAAATACCACAGCCACCACCGATGTTACCCAAGCCACCCCAGAAATGACTCCATCCAAAAGTTACGAAGTGCCAGGATAGCCCACAATATCAATCACCATTTCAGCGAACAGTTTTAGCCAAGTGCTCCACCAGTAGAACCCTCAGATGATCCGAGCACAGTACGATTGCTGCTAGAGGAAATGTGCTCAAAGGTAGTTAAGACACTCAGGATAAGCCAGTCAGCGACTTCTTCGTCAACGTCACCGAACCAATCGTAACAAATCCAAAGGGCAGAAGCAAAGTCCATTTCCAAGTCTAGCCAAGAACCAGCTGCCGATGTGACATTATCAGTAATGACCATCATGCATGCCTGCCAAACTATAGATCCATGTGGGAGCCATTGAAGAAAGAGGAGTTACTGGCTTTCATCGGCATACTGATCATCATGGGCTACAACGACCTACCTGAGATGGCGCAGCATTGGTCTACGTCCCCAGATCTGGGAAACCACTCCATCAGGTCGAGCATGACCAGACAGAGGTTCAATCAAATTTGGAACAACTTTCGGCTGTCCGAAGAACCTTCCTTCACCAGTATCGTTCCCCAGACTGCCTCGCTAACAACCAGGCAAGTCATCAGATCAGATCAGAAGGCCAAGGAGGATATGGACGCAATAATGAAGGTGCGACCGATGATGGAGGCCATCAACGAGGTATTCTGCAAGTGCAGGAACCCCGGCCCGGATCCACCGTTCGAAACTGTATCTTTTGCATGCTATCACAGACACTTTTCAAGATTTGAAAATCCCACCCCAGTAGGGCATCTGTTTTGCTTTTTAGGTTTTCCTGTTTCCCACTGGAATGGAAAATGTATGACTAGGCCAAGGACAAGTCACACAGCTCGCCGGGACCCAACGTCCAATACCGCCCAACATGTTTACCAGGCCCAACATGTACATCACACACAGATCTATCATTGTCCACCAGAATCAGATCAAGAATATTATTATTGCTCGTGGGCTCAGTTACCAGTTGCACCAACCCCAATTCAAGGGTACAGTCCAAAAAGCTTTGCTGATGTATATCAGTGGAACGGTATGTCTTCCAGTCTATGTACGACATCTTTAAGTCACCCATGATTAAATTTGTTGGGCCATTATCCTGAGTTGATCGAAGGAAGTTACAAACATTTTTTATCTGAACACTATCTCTGCCGTAGGGCATATAGCAACAAGTTAACCTTAATTTAAGTGCTGGGAGGAGTATGCAGAGTGATTCACTACACTCCGATGACATAATGGGGCCTATGACAAGATTGTCGCGTAGTAGGACAGCCACTCTACTCCCACAGCTATCTTTATCCCTCCTAAAATTACAATAAGGGTGGCCCTATACAATCATAGCATCCGTGATTGATGCATTGAACCATGTCTCCACAATCACAACAATGTCAAATGATTTATCAATTAAAGCAATGTTAAGATCTGTAAGTTTACCAGCTGCACTTTGAGCATTAAAAAGACAACCTGATAGTTGGTTTCCCTCCCGCTGAATACAGCCATTCAAAAGGTTGGTGTTCCAACCCCGGCTACCCATGTCTACAAGGGGTAGCTTGTTTGACTACATTTTCATAAAAAAAAACGGATATGTAACCAATCTGTCTTTCGATGTTATCGCAACATTCCAGGCTATACAGTTCACACAGCAGCATCCTGTGTGACAACAATTATGTCTGTTACTGCATTCTCGTTTTCCTCACTAGAGAAGAACCCGTAGTGGTACCAAACTTTGGTCCAGTAAGTGGAAATAGTTCGTTCCAGCACAGCCTTGCCAGTGTGCAAGACATGAAGTCCATCCGAAGCAAGAAGATTTACATCATCATAGATTTGACGCCAGAGTGAAATAAAGCCAAGTCTTCTTGTTTTGTATTCGGTCTCTAAGTTACCATTACATTTCACAAGATGCGTTAATTGACCCCGATCGAATCTTCTAAATCTATTCAAACAAGGGAACAGGCCTAACAATGCTAACGTGTGGTTGGGACGATATTCATAATTTCGTTAACGAGTATACCAAGTCTACTTGCACCAGGGGAGTCAGTATGCACGTTATTTGTGCCCAAGCTTAAGTTAATTCCTGTGACGTTTCCTTCCTGTTTCACAATGTTGGTGATGGAATTCGAGATCTGCTCGATTCTGGCACCAGGGAAACACCAGGTTTTCGATGTATTACCGGATTCCCGTTCAAGTTTTATGTGTCTCACATATGAGTCTCCAATGATCAGGCTTTTTCTGTGAAGGTTGCTGTCAATTTCGTCGATTGTGGATTTCTCAGCTTTAGTGTTGTATGTTGGAAAACGGTAATGTTGGCGCGCTGACACCTACGTGGAAAAGTGTAACCTGTCACGTGATGTGCCAACTGATGCTTTCTGGTGATGGTAGTGATTTCATTTAAATTTCTCTGCTTCACTTGTTACATGTTGTCACATCCAATCTGCATTAATTTTCTGTGAAGGATATTCACGTCCTTTACCATTTGCCGTAGTAACCACTTTTACTTCAAAACTAGCAGTTTGTGCGCTGTTCACTTTGTCAACATGCGACGATAGTAAATTGACTTCTCCCTTCGCAGAAACAATTGTACTAAAGACGAAATTTGTTTCTCCTCCTTCAGTTAGCTTTGCTTCTAATTCGTTTTTGTCAACTACATTGTTCGATTTCTACTTCTGTGTAAGATTTACACTAATGTCCGCAAGCATGGCGACTTGGTTCAAGAACATTTACTCATTTTTTTTCGAGACCCTTAAAACTCTCTCTCATCGTGGTCTCCATAGAGTTCATAAAAGTGTATTATTTTCATGTTCAAATCTTCAGATTTCAAACAGAACCGATTTGTAGTCTTATCCTGTAGCACGTCGTCAGGTGCATCAGCTCTCAGTGACTAGTAGTAATTTTTTGTCTCGTATATAGTATTTGGGAGAGGCTCCGAAATCACTGCACTGAGACTTTGAAGTGAAAGGTTAACATCAAAACCATGCTCTAGTCTATCTAAGTTGAGAACCTTCTTTAAATGCTCCGCTTCATTATGTAAGTTTCTCGTAGTTGTTTCCAAATCGGTTATGGCTGATATGTTTTTATTTATGCTGGTTGGAATTTTGTCTGAATAGTGCTTTGTTTTGAGCAGTTTAAGTCCTCTGTTAATTCTGAGAGACAGAGAAGGGAAGAGTTAACTGGGTTACTCGGTGTGTTGGCTTTGTCGTGCCCTTCTTAGCTTGATCAAGTTCGCTTTTAGGCTTTCTTATTGAAATATTTGTGAATTTTGACTTCTTCACAGACTTTTGCTCTGTGTGTATGTAGGATGGCTTAGTGACTGGAGTTTGTCCAGCGTTATCCATAGTGAGTAGATTACTAGAAACAGGAAAACTGTCCTTGTTCGGTTAATGTTATCCTAAATTATACCTTAAAGTAGTCAATTTCTTAGGATGTCTAGAACGAAACCACGGAAAAGTACCAAAAAAAGTGTGTAAAAATTCTTTCGTTGAGGGTTAGAGGTTGGGGGCATCTCAAGGAGCCAACCAGCTCTAAACTTCGACGAAAAAAAATTTCAGTAAAAATGGCCCCTAGCTGGGCTTGAACCGCTAGAATTTGTATTGGGTAATATGATTTTCAACAAGGCTGCCCCCACAAGCTGGATGTCAACACACACATCAAACACAGAAAGATCCCCCAAGAAGATCAGCAAACAGTCTCAAAAACACTCAGAATGTTCCAGGGGTATTCATATTCAAGGTGACTTACCAAAGTGGAGTGAGAGGAAAAAAATCGCAAAATACCGGGATTAGAAATGTGTCTCGGGATTGGATGCCCTGCTCACGTGGCCAAACAGGGTTTTGCAACCGATCAAAGTATGATTTGTTCACGGCTTCAGCTAATTCATGCCGCCGGCCTTCACTTTGGCAAGGATTTTTGATTCTCTTTTGCATTAGAAGGAAAGGCCTTCTTCTGCATTAGCAACACTTAAGTAGGGGTCCAAATCACAGGAGGTGAAAGTGTAGCATCCCAGAGGTAGTCTAGGCCTAACATTCATGATCTCCATACGCATTAACTAACATACCTTTTGTCGACCAAAGGTGACATTCCAGAAAAATACACACTGCTGCACTCATTCATTTAGATAGTCAAAACACTTCATTGCACCATTTCCTAATGGTTCATTCAGCAAATAACAGCTATATACATGAGTAGGCATGAGTTACGCAGCAGCCTCATGTGCCCGGCAGCAGCCATCTTGGACTCTCAATCAACCACAGGAAGTGACATCACTATTCAGGTTTTTCAAAACACGAAATCACTCCTTTTTCCATACAAGAAGTACAATTCTTCAGCAGTGTATACGAGCTATGCTAAACAAAAACTAGAATTTTACACACTTCATAATGTATAAGTAAATAATAAATCACCAATTACTAATTACCAATTATCTATAACTATTTTCTCATAAATTGCTATGCAAATAAATAATAAATTACTCTGAATTGATGAGAGATCCTTTTATGTCAAATAACTGCACTCCCACAATCTCTCAAAACTCTCTTTACTAAAAAAAAATACACGCAGGAATCAAATTAATACATTCCAGCACTTTTATGATAGCTTTCCACTTGAAAGAAGTTTAGTAAACATATCTGCTTTATTTAAGTTGTCAGGTACCTTTACTAAATCAAAATATGCTTCTTGGTACCAGTCACTTACAAAATGCAGTCTGATTTCGATATGCTTGCTACACCTGTTTTCAATCGACTCACTCGCAAAATGACTAGCTGCTACATTATAGGAATACACAACTGGCTTACTATGCAAATCAGAAATGATCCTACAAGGGCAAAAAAATTGCATCCATCTTACTGAGACAGACACTTGCTTGTTTCTTGCAATGCCAAAACATTGGTACATCACCTAGAAATGCGATGTAACCTCCAAACGATTTACGGGTTTCTCTGTCACTTGCCCACGAAACATAGAATATTCATAAAGACTACATTCGACTCCATTCGACAAACTGATGTGCTGGGCTTTGTATTTACTACTTATTTTAAAACTTGCTACAACAATTTAACGTGCTTGTAAGTTTGTGCTTTGCATTGAAGTATACTTTCTCAAGGGCTCAGGCTATGTTAGGTATCCAAGGTATCCGTCACAGCAGCTACTAGGGCAGCTGTTCAGGCCATCTAGGTGTCCCAGGTATCCTTCACACTTGACAGTCACCACAAGGGAAGCCAGTCAGGCCATGCGAATGATCCGGTCAGTGTTCCCTGCCATTCTAAAGCCACACAGTCTGGGACACCGAGCCAAAACTCGAGCATCTACCATTCTGCAGTAGGCCCGTATCGCAAACCAGTCGAGACATCAGTCTGCTGGTTACAACTCGCAATTCTACCCTTTTATCCGAGGGAATACAAAGGCCTCACCAAGATCGCTGCCTAAGTAAAACGTTCCCAGTAATACCACCACCACCACCGATGTTACCCAAGCCACCCCAGAAATGGCTCCATCCAGAAGATACGAAGTGCCAGGATAGCTCACAATATCAATCACCATTTCAGCGAACAGTTTCAGCCAAGTGCTCCACCAGTAGAACCCTCAGATGAGCTGAGCACAGTACGATTGCTGCTAGAGGAAATGTGCTCAAAGGTAGTTAAGACACTCAGGATAAGCCAGTCAGCGACTTCTTCGTCAACGTCACCGAACCAATCGTAACAAATCCAAAGGACTGAAGTAGAGTCCATTTCCAAGTCTAGCCAAGAGCCAGCTGCCGATGTGACACTGTCAGTAATGACATGAGTCCATGAAAAGTTCCGTAGGAACGATGAGTAACACACTTGCATTAGGTTGGTGTCTTAGCGTTTGACCGAGGACAGAGACTCGCCTCGACCACCCTTGGAACTAACCCATAAAAACTTTCAATCTTCGAAACTAGATGGCGTTAGTAATTTGTGCGTTTTAAAACTTCAGTATCATTTGCAGTTTGTTTGTGGGCTCTCAATGTTATTCATACATTCTTATTTAAAGTATTCTTTGGAATTCTCAGACGAATAAAATTTATTAAGTTATATTCTAAACTCTTTTCGATATTATTTTTAACCAATCACGAAGCAGTGTGGTTACAAAGAACGCCATGACATGTGTTATGTAATGTGCCACTCGTACTTCAACTAAAAAAGTGAAATCTTCCTAGTTAATTGCCAGAATGGGACAGATGAAGAAATTCAACTTTATAAACAACAAGAAAATAGTTTGATAATATGGCGGAAAATGTTTGCTCTCTTAGTGCAATTATTTTGTTGGTGGTCCGTGTTCATACTAGAGATAAGCCCTAAACAGTAAAATTTGTGGTAAAGCATATCTACGATTATTTGTTGCACATTTTGAGTGGAAAGCCAGGAGGATGATTATATCTTAAGTGTGACACGTCGTATTATGATTTGTGAGATTTTCTGCTGCATTTTCTGCATTCTACGACAAAACAGTGAGAAACTGTTTAAATGTGGAAACCGTAGTAAAGCCTTTTAACTGAAGCTCATGTTTAGTGGCGTTTGGGGGCAATAAATGTCTTAATGTTTTTGTGACAAGAAGCCTATTAGATACATAGTATGCGGTACCGACTGCACTTTCTGGTGAATGAAGCTTGTTGCAACGTAAATGAATTTTTTCTAGCGGTCGTTCCTTAAATCAAGTTTGTAGTACGCAATTTTCTTATTTAACGTGAATACGAGACGGTGTGTATTCGAATACAAAACGGTGTGAAAACATGGAAATGCAACCTTAGTGGTGGTGCATTCCATACATAATTAAAAGAAATAGACTAATTTTAAATGAGAGATATTTTTATTGGTAGCACTTTTTGAAGTAAGCAATACAACAATGCATAGTCAACGTTTTTTTAATGAGACACTTAAGTGAAAATTAAAAAAGCTACAATTTCGTTGTAAAAGTGTGTAGCAATGTAGTCGAATGATAATGGTGTGAATTGTATGCTGCAGCATTTTTACTGAGTAATCGTTTATTATCTACGGTCGAATTCTACTCCAGCTGATTTGTAAGGTGTGTGCTACTTCAAATACTAAACCTCATTAGGTCCTCTTTTCGGCCAAAAAATGAATGACATTTTATTTAACAAATTGTATGTTTTTATATTAAAAAAATTCTTTTAACTTTTCGTGATTTTTTTCTTTTTATCCTATACGTTAATTGTTAGAAAATTGTTATTCGTCTTATTTGCATGACACAGTGCAAGAGTTCATTTTCACGGTACTTCTGCTCCGAAGCAGAAGGGAGGAGGGGGGGGTCAGGAGGAAGGGGCAGCGAAAAATATGATTAGAAAACTATGCAACATGAAAACTTTGAAGCAGAAATTCCTAGAAATGTTTTCAGTAACTTACTTTAGAAGGGGTTAATACAGCGAGGGAGTCATCAGGTAAGTGGTGTGGCGATGCCCCCGAACGCAGCAGTGCGGACGTTAATGAGGCGCCCGATTCAAAAATCTTTACATATGGATTAAATTTGAATATATTTTTCAAATTCGGCGTCACTTGTTATTAGTGTTAAAAATTGTTTAAATAAAAAATATGAGTCTTCAAAACTTGTCAGCGTAAAAAGTGTTCGGTAGTGAGAAAGAGCCTCCATTACTCTGTCCAGTGGGACAGTCACAGACAGTGGCGTAACTAGGGTTTTGTACTGAGGGGGCGACACTAGGCATTTAGCCGAATGGTGTGGAGGGAGAACCGAATAAGAGCCCCGGAAGCTGATGCATTGTTGCTATTTTCCGGCATTTTCTGGCCTTGTAAAGTGCCATTGAAACATTTTTATAAAACCAGTTTTGCTGACTGCATTATACACATAAAAAAATTCAGACTAGATACTTTTTTTTTAAACACTGATACTTTGTTAGAAATGTTGGGAATTTTAAGCAAAATATGGAGTTAAAGAGTTAGTAATTTTTACTGTTTATCTTTACTGATTTTGGTATTTCTCCATTTCTTACCTGGTTACTTTAGTGATTTAAAGGAGAAACAGTAAAAGTATTAAATAGCTAAGATGAAAGTTGCGTCTTTGACCTCAAAATGCAGCCATCTGACGGTAAATAATTTTACAGCTATGGAAAAAGTCACTTGGCCAATTTGCCGAATAAGCTTTCAAAATCTCGCAGAGGGAGCGAATCGCCCCCCCCCCACTAGTTAGGCCACTGGTCACAGACAAGAAAAATTGTGTAGGGGGACGAATAAAGCCAGCTCGGGGTCTGGGGGAAAGCTTCCCTAGAGCGTTCCGAGCAACTGAAGCATCTAAAGCATGTGGCACACTGCTCTGTTCCGTTGCGACGACGAAGAGAGCCTCCAGGGCCACTGTAGTTAGCGACTGTCTGCAACGGATGGCCCAGCACACATTACTTCCATCACTAACTACGGTGGCGCTGGAGGATTTCTTTGTCGTCGGAACGGAGGAGTGTGCCACAAGATTATGGTACATCACTACCCAAACCAGCTTCTGTAGAAGACATATTCATATTCGGGCAGAATTTATGTAGCATCATGACACGTTCAAGCAACTAAAAAAAAAACCGCAAATAAACAATTTATCAATTCAAAAAGAAACGTCAATTTTGCAATTTTGTTCAGTTTGGTTTTCCGGAGGAGGGGGTTTGGTTTTCCATTACTTTTTTCCTGCTGCACTGATTTAGCAGCACAATTACGGCCTAAAGGCATTGTCGTTACATAATTAAAAGCTTGATTAGTTAGGAGCGGACTGGCACTGTTTGTGCCTGAACTAACGAAACAGTTTTCCAACTCCAAAATCGTACGAGGGTGATGATAATATAGGGAAGATGGGTCGTCGGGATATAAAGGCTGTAAGTTTATCAAATTTCAAACGAAAAAAAATCACGTGCCTGTGAGTTTGAAGTTGTGTTTTGGAGAGTAGAGAAAATTCTTGTTTTTGTGAATCAAAATATACTTTACCTTACACGACATAATATTATATTGCCCACTGAGCAGGAGTCGAGCTTTTTCTTGGGGGGGGG
>JAHWFP010227545.1:43384-74514 GCA_023313725.1 Lithobius niger
CAAGATGGTAGGTTAGTGGGGAGATCTACTGAAGAGTAAACTGGGTACGGAATTGAAAAATAATTTAGGCTCATGCTAGAACGTCATCACCTGCTCCTCAAGAAAAGCCTGCCTTGCTAATTTATGAGAAAAAAAAATTTTTTTTTTTTAAGGAAAATAAAAAATCAACACCTGGTTATGCAAGAGCAACCCCCTCCCCACCTCTCCCCCACCCCTCCCCACACACGTCCATCTATCTCTCTTTTTTGCTTTTTCGAGTTTTGCAAAGTGAGTGGTGTGGCCAGAACGGATACTTTCCGGTTGTGCTTCCTTGCCTGTGTCGAAGAAATGGGTACGTACACTGCAATTTAACGTGTTGCTTCTATAGGGTCTTGTAGGGTGGGGGAGGGAGGGCTTGCTCGCCAGAGTTTATTCGTATTTTCAGGCAGGTTCAATGATTGGGGAACCATTAAAATATTTACCATGTGCCCCTGCAGTTCTGCACTACCAGGGATGACAACGGTTTTAGGCCGGCAATGATTTGGGAAACCGCTCACATTAAATGGCACATTATTACCCAATCTCAAGCACCAGTTTCAAGGGGAAAGTTTTGTTAGTTTAAGAGAAAACAAAACAACGTCGCACGGGGATCGGAGAGGGGGGTGGGGGGTGTAGTTGAAATAGCCGTGACCGCTGTATCTACAATCCGTCCGCTATAATTCGTCCATTTAGGTGTCTGCAGCCACATAAACCGTAAATGGTCGATGCATGTTCTAAATGTTCATTGTAGCGCCCTACTAACCGTCAGCTGTAACAAATGTGTTAATTGTACTTAAGACTGTCACAAAATTTCCTACTTCAAGATAAAAAAAATTGAAAAATAGTTTGTGTCTTCCTTTCGCAAGCTTTTATTTCATACGTGAAATAGTATAATATTTGACACATTTTATTTTGCCTTTTGCAAAAACTTTGATTTAAAAAAATTACAAAATCGCATATCAGTTCACAAATAAAGGGTTTTTTTCTTTGTGGCTTTTATTTCCTCGGTCTGCAGTTTACACTCGGCTTTTGCCCCGCGATTTTATTTTCGACAGTCTATTTTATTTGATTTTTTCCCCGTGACCTTCCCACGGTTTAACAGCGTTTGGTAAGGAGAAGGACAACCTCAGGGATCGAACTGGAAACCTCCGAACACCCCTAGGGGCACAGATAATGTTTAGACTAGGTCAGAGTAGACGCCGTAACCGCTGGTAGTCTATCACACTACCCTGGCCAGCACTGAATGGCAGCAACTCGGTCAAGGTCCCCTTGCAAGTCACTGATCAGACTATCTTCTTCAGTCAACTGTTGGTTCACGTTCACGAATTTAATTGGGACTCAATCAGAAAATTTCATTTTCTTTACAAATTAATTTAACCGAGTTCTGTTTAGAAATATATAGACCCTGAAACAGGCCCTTGACCATGACCACCATTGAAAATTGGGGGGTTGACGTAATTCTACGTTTTGGTCTTTTAGGCTGCAGTGAATGACTATGAACTGCTGGTGTACTGGTGGGCAAATGGGAATGAGTCAGCGGAGGGAGTGCAGAAAATTTCTTTTTAAATGAATTATCGAAAGGTGAAAAATAGTGAAATCTTTTGGTCAGTTATTTCTTAAATGACAAGGCTTAGAGGTATTACTTAAAAAAAAACTAGCACAGTTAAATAGAACGTCGAAAGATGAAAAAAATGGCGAAACCTTTTACTCAGTTTTTTCCAAAACAACTTGGAGAAAAGCATCCACATTTCAAATTGACATGCTCCATGTTCATTTTATTCTCCCTGGTTTCAGAGGACCTTTGGGACATTATTGCCATGAATTTCGGAACTTTTAGGGTCGCTTTTTTTCCTTTAAACCGGTTTGTTATGGACACTTTTCATCATATTTTGGCCCTTTGACATTTTTTACTAATATTCTTCAGACTATATTGTTTTGAAAAAATTTAGTTGCTTCTATATTAACACAAAAGGATCTTCAAATCATAGTTGGGATTGGTTAAGAGAAAAAGTGAATAGCAAATAACAAATAGCAATAGCAAATAGCAATAGCAAAGTGATGCTGTGAAAAGTGCAGTACCTGTCAATATTTGCATTATGTCCCAATGATGCTGCTTGTTGCTTGAGACTTGAAGTGCCGCCTCAGTAACCCTACCGCGCATGCGCGGCCCTCCCTGTAAAGGATGCGTACTCAGGGAGATCGCCATCACTTTGTCTCAAGCTGTCGCCTGGTCTTCAGCATGCTGCACCCGCCATTCTCCTGCTTTCGGTCTTCTACCTGAGTCCTTGTCGACAACAACGACTGTTGCAGGTTCATTTTGTATCGCGCATGTCGTTGTTGGCATCGGCTTTCCCTCGAGTCTTACCTGTATCCCGTCAACCTCACCTTACCCTCCGGTCGTCGTTGTCCCCTTGGAACCAGCTTCCTGCTTGGTGTGACGGCCACTACACGTTAGTCTCCGCACAACGTGCACGCCGTCAGCACCTCACCCTGCCAGGCTAACCTGTCGTCACATCCTGCACGCCTCTCCATTCTTGTCAAGCTCCTTTCGGTCATCCCCGGGTCCATTCCCGCTGCCAGACTCCAGGCCATGACAACGATCTCCTGTCCTGACACCTTGGCGCTTTCGGTCATGCTTCTCTTCGGCTGATCCTCGCGGTTCTCCCTACCGGCCGCCCTTTCTGTCGTCGCCAACATCAGGCTTCATCTTCAAGCCACTGTTCTTCCCTTTTGGTCATCCTCTTGGGATCACCATCTACTTCCTAGCCCTCGGCCGCCACTCACCGCAACTCAACCGGTACCCCATTTTCTTCTGCTCTTCAGGTTTCGCCCCGTCCTCATTCAATGACGCTGTCATCTCTTCGGCCAACCCTGTAACGAGCTACCCTTTCGGTCGACCTACCTACTCCGTCAACCTTACTCAACGTCTACAAATTCATCACTTGCCTCGGCAATTACATGCTACTTGGGCCGTGTCTTCCCCTTCGACCTTCTGCATCCACGAATGCCATGCTCTCCTCTACTGCAACCCCGACCGTCGACACCGACCGCTGCACACCCGGCTTAGTCTGGGTCATTCATGACGCCAACAACGCTGACGTCCCCCTCTTGTCAAAGTTGGATTTTGGTCTTCGGTCATCCCCTTGCGATGCAAGCTGCCCGTTCGGTCATGACTCCGGCTTCGAATGTCATGCTCTGTCCTACACCCCGGCCACCCTCGTCGACCGCTGCACGCCAGCATCTCCGCCGCCAACAAGCAGAAGCACTCTGACCTCCTTTCAGCCACTCAAGAGCCTGCCGCGAGAAACGTTCATTGATGATCAACAAAGCAGTCAACCTCACAGCCTCCACCTGTATCAACCCACATACGACGGCTCCTTGGGATCTCCTTCCCTATCGCCTTTCGGTCTTCCCTCCTACACTACCAACCGCTTCAACATCTGCCTCACCCCGTTGCCTGCATCCCGGCTTCATTCACTCAGAGCGTACACATTGGCACCTCGAGACTTCCGTTCACACCCTCCTTCCAACCAACCCTCCATTGTCACCCTCCATCCTTGGCCGGCTGTTCCACCTTGCCATCCACACGATGCCTTCTCGCACGTGAAGCCATGAAGTCAGACGACTGTGACTCTTCGCTGCACCTTGGCCTTCCGTCTTCCCAGACTCTATCAATCAACTGCCTTGCCTCATGGCCCACACCATGGCTGCCCTCACGTAGTTTCGACTCTCTAATGCTCTACGGCCTTCAACCGAACCTCCTTTCGGCCATCCCTTAATGACACAGCCGCTCCTCCGCCGACTGCTGATTCCACCTTCCGCACCGAGCCGATATGCCGTCGCTTCGCATCCTCCACCGTCCTCCTTCTAGTAACCCCAGCAACATTGGTCCTCCCTTTCGGTCATCCCCGCAACATCACCGATTACCCTTTCGGTCATGTGCCTCATCACCTCATCCACATCATTTTCCTGCATTCACCACCACCTGCCTTTCGGTCATTACCCTGGTGTGCTTCCATGTTATTACTCACATCACAGCTGCCGTAACTACGTGATTGCTTGCCTTGCTATTCACTCCTCCGTTGCCACCCACAACACCAATAGGATCTATCCGTCTTGAACCAGGAAGACCTCCGTGCTCGCCCCTGTCTGTCAACACTGCCACTTGTCTTCGACAGCCTCTCCCCGCTCAACCAGACCCGCCTTTCATTCATCCCGACCCTTCGGTCAACAAGCAAGCCCTTCACACACACACCTCTGCCTTGTGACACTTCATTCCTGCCGGCCTTTCTTGTCTCTCTAATATCAACCTACATGGTCCATGGGTTGGGCCGCTCATCTCTATCCCGGCACCAACCTTACCTCCAACACTCTACCGCCTTTCGGTCATCACCTTCTCCTTTCGACCTCCAACTCGTGACGTCACAAACCAGAACGAGGCTCTCTTCCGTTCCCGCCTTGCCGAGTCCCTTTGTGTGTTTTCACGGAACGCTGTCTAGCACTCTTCTGCTCCAGGTTGTTTCATATTACGTTATCATCATGGCGAAGACGTTAAAGCCAACAATTCCACCCTTGAAAGATCCTTACTCCGGCAGACTTCCACTAGTCGAAGACCCCAGTTCATGTACCTGTCCCGGCTTGAAGAATCCGAATAGGAAAGACCTTCATGTCACCATGTGGCAATATCACCAGAAATGTAACTTCTACCACAACCCGTGCCCAATTTGTATCCGTATCCCATACGAAGACTGGAAAGTAATCTCAGTGCTTCAACTTTTTTCTGCTAAACGCAAAGAACAGAAACTAAAAAACGTCAAGTTAGTCCGAAGCACCTTTCAAATCCCCCACGTCAAAAAATTCCGTTCTTCAACCACGACTTTGGCATTGCCATCAACCCCCAGGAATTCCGAAAATTCTTCGGCCGCCGCCACTCCGATTTCACAACAAACGTGGGTTACTTCACCGATGTCCACTGATTCTCCCACAACTGCTCCGGTCGACACACCAGAAGTGTAACACGGGAACGAGGATCTTGACCATGAACAGGAGGACCCACTTCCTCCAACCCTGGACAATCCATCGTCCCCACTGGAATCCTACATCCTCCATCCCGAAGATAAACAATCCAACCTTGTTCCCACTACACCTCATTCTCCCAACAAGGATGACCCTCAAATACCGTCACCAACTTTTACATCTCCTCAAAGATCGAATTATTCATCCCACTCTGATAACGAAGCTGACCCTTCTTCAATCCCTCCTCCACCAGTTTCGGTCAGTAGCCATCATCCCTTCACGTCTGAATCTGATGAACCATTCAAGATGGATCAACGCGAAATCTTCAAGACCATCAAACACAAATTAAAGCTTAAAGAGTCATCAAAAATCCAGCTAGACATTAATTGTCTACGGGTAAAACCCATCTTCCGATCGTGGCAAAAACGTATCACGAGCCAGCGGTAACAGATCCAAGATCTCAAAGTGAAAATTGAGAATCTCCATGCCACTAACAATGAACAGTTCCGACAGTTAACCAACTTGACTCTACAACAGGCCTTAAAGAAGCGTAGACCAACCTCTCCACCCCCACCTCACCAAGGCATCACAGAACCTGAATCCCTAATGTCGTGGTCACCTTCCCGCATTGACATCAAACAATCCTGGAAGCCATCGTACAAAAAACTAGGTCCCTTCCTCCACCCCAGCCTTATCCAGCCTTCCGACCCACGCATCCGGCTCTCCATCCTACCATCTAAGCCCTTGACTTACATCGAGCCTCCCCTCGAAGATGACGCTTCCATCGCTCCTCTTGATGACCCCTTACAAGAACATCAACCCTACCCTATCCTCAGCACCTGGAAGAGCAGTTCGGCAACCACTCAGGACCACAACTTACGTGCCTTTTCACTCTAGCAATTTGATAATGACACGTCTTTGACCCCTCTTCATCCAGACCTGTCCTCCTTGCCAGCTGCACCAACCCTGGACATCCCATGCTCCTCTTGTCGCAGCAAGGCCAAAGGCTACCTATACGGCCTCTACAACCACCACCATTAATTAGCTCATTACGTATTTTTCAAAAAAAAAGATCAAAACAAAAAAATATATATATATACAAACAACTTTCTTTTCTTCCCCATCTTTAATCAGAAAATTCGACAAAACTTCACGAAGCTAAACTTAATCAATATCCTACGTTTACAACCACATCATCACCGCTGAACATCAATCCAGTAGATGATGCAAGACTGTCAACCTCTCCATCCGAAGTCATGCTCTCCCTATGAAAGTAAACCCATCAACCTTTTATTTAAAAAAAAAGGAAAAACAAGTTATACGTTGTAATACAACCTCCCCAGTTTGACAAAAAAAAAAATGGAAACTGGAGGATAACTTCAATGGGTGACAGCTGCCTCAGTATCTCAGGGACTCCGTCAAAAGGTGCCCGCCACCTACCTTGACGAGATCGGCCTGTCAGTGCAAAAATTGACAGGTACTGCACTTTTCACAGCATAAAGAAAGAATATTTTGCCGGCCCCCAGCCAGGCCAGCTAAAAATGGTTTCTTTTGCTGAAAAAGTGCATTACCTTAGACCCACCCTGCCTCCCCTCTCAAGTCACCTTTTGACACAATTGAGAGACAAAGTGATGGCGACCTCCCTGAGTACGCATCCTTTATAGGGAGGGTTACTGAGGCGGCAATTCAAGTCTCAAGCAACAAGCAGCATCATTGGGACATAATGCAAAAATTGACAGGTAACGCACTTTTTCACCAAAAGAAACCATTTTTAGCTGGCCTAGCTGGGAGCCGGCAAAATGTTCTTTTTAATTTTGCCAACTATACCCGATTTTCATCGAGTACGGATTTAGTTCATGTTTCTGCTTTTACTAAAGCAATGGGTAGTGATGGCCAGCAGACGAACTAGGAAATCAAATGGGCAACTATGCATGATATTTTGAAATTAGTTGATATCACGATTTCAGATTGGCAGAAGCCCTTATTAAGATTTGCGTTGCACAAATTTTGCTTAGGTTTCTGCTTTACCTAATATGCCTTTTACAATCATTCCAACGATGGGGTAACGCGGCGATTCCCTATCTACCTGGTCCGGTGAGGAGGAACCCCCTCCCCCCCAAAAAAAACCAAATACTCCAGAAACTATTACAGCTTTTGTTTTGGTATATTAATATATCAGTACTTTTTCGCAACTCCCCTCTCCCCCCCCAAAAAAAAAACCTCCCCCTCTACCCCCAAATTTATGACCCACCGCAATATTTAGCCCCATTGCCCTCCCCCCCACACACACAACCACGAAAGATACAGTCTAACTCTTAAACTAATATAAATCTTAACATGATTTTTTTTTAAAACGTGTAACAAGTGATTAAAAAACACGTAACAAAAAAACCGTGGATATGGTTTCTAACGGGGGGTACACTTGCCTCATGCCCCTCCACCCCTTTCTTCCCCCTACCTCCAGTCCTGGTGCTACAGTATTGGAAGAAGTTATTACAACAGCCCTTCCCGTAACTGCCTTCGTTTTAGAGTTTTCTATTGCTGCCGGAAAGTTGGCTTCTCTGCGGAGCTCAAGCTTAACCCGAATTAAGTTCTTAACGTCCAAGCTCAACTCCGAACCCGCTCTCAGTGAACCTCTTCCCTAGCCTCTCTGGGTCACTCTTAGGGTGAGACAGGGTATAGCAAATAATTTAGCAAACTCAACATTTTTATTTTTGCCAACTGCGGACGATTTTCAGTTTTCACGAACTGTCAACAAGGCTTCACACGACGAAAACTCGGCAAAAATTTGTACATATTTTGCTTTCTGCATTATCTATGATATCTTTTAAGTTTTGGTGGCAATGGGTTAACATCTGTAGCAAACAAAACGGCCAGGTCAGTTTCAACTTGCCAAACATGCAAATTTATGCGAAGCTCTATTAATTTTCCGCTCGGCCAGGCTCTGACCTCACGTGCTTCTGAGGCAGCATTTCAGTTCCTCGCACTATGGAAAAAAATCTGCGTCTTAAACTTTACTTTCAAATTAACCAAGTGATGATAATAAATAACCAGTATTCAATTTGTAGTGAACATTATCCAAGTTTGTCACCTCGACAATTCGATGGTGCTGCCAATTTCGATTTCTCGCACTGTTTGAGGCAGGGGGGAAATTACAGTTGCATTTCCAATATCGGAAATAGAATTCCCAATATGAAAAATAAAATTCTATTTTCAGTATCTGAAATTATTTCAGATATCGCAAAGGCTAATTACAATTTCAGATATTACATTTTCTGATATCAACAAGAAGTATGCAAGCCTTGCTGATATCTGGAATTCTATATATTTCCAACATCGGGGATTCGAATTTCATTGCCGTTCATGTAAAACCACGCACTAATCATTTTCATTGGCTGCAGCAACCTGGCCGTGCGGCCGGGTCGCTCAGTGCGTGGGAGGCCTTAAGGTGAAACGTTCCTTTAAACACTTACTATGGCAGAAAATAACCTATTTAAAAAATGAAGTTCCCTACACACGCCTCTTTATTTCTGTACGTTTATTTTTTTATTTATCTATCTCTTATTTATTTATCTCTTTATTTCTGCACGTTTCCAGCTATTAATTAGTCCTGTGTCCACCATCTTAAGGATTTTAAAAACCAACTAACTGCTTCCCTCATGCATGAACGAAATACTTTATTGGGTAGACTGCAATGAAAATGGCCGCCGATCATCTACCACCTCACCACGTCCCCACCCTTTCCCTATTCTGTGGTCAGATTTTCTCCCTACGTCCCCCCCCCATACCACCTGTCCCCCCACCCGAATTCCATTGTGCGGTCCTAATACCCACCTGTATTCCCCCCTTTGTGTGTTCTGAATACCCAGCCCCCCCCGGTATTCCCACATTGTGCAGTCTTCTGAATACCCGTGGTGTTTTTTCCTTATGGAAGTAAACACAGCGTTTTCAATGGAGGGTGCAACTGTTATTCTAAAGCTTGTACCCCACTACTCCGTTCCGTTCCACCCCGTTACGACGGCTGATGGCAACAGATGGTCCAGCGCACATTGCTTCCGTCGCTAAACGTTTCAGTCTGCTCTGCTGAGCTTTTAAATTGATGGTGCGCAAATTGTCAATGCAAATGAAGGAGGACTTTTACTGACTTTCAGTAGGTCATGAAATAGAAAGTTGTAGCAAATTAGGCATTAATTCTTTACGCCCAGGCATGATGATATTTTAAGTCCAGAAGTCAACTGAAATATGTTCCCATCTGTATTAAGTAGGGGAAAGGCGTTGTGCGCAGATGCGTGACGGACAACGACGGCCGTCGACTGAAGAATATAGCACACTACTCCGTTCCGTTCCGTCACGTCACGTCGCTGGCCGTCAAACTTCTGTTTGGATTATGAGCGCTTAAATTAGAGCACCAGCGTATACTTCTCCGTGACGACCCGTCGGCAGATGAACGGCTGGTTGGGGCAGAATCCTTTCAGTCAAAAACCGATCGCATCGGAGAAGTGTATGCTTCTGCCGTCGATGGCCATCGTCGTCCATCACGCGCCTACGGACAACACCTTTCCCCTACTAAATACAGTAGCAAACCTATTTCAGTTGCCTTCTGGACTGAAATGTCATCGTGCAAGAGCATAAAGAATTAATCATACCTAATTTACTATGCCTTTTTATTAATTACATACTTAAGATCACTACAAGTCCTTCTTCATTTGCATTGCCAATTTGGGCGCGATCGAACTTAAAAGCCCAGCCGAGTCGACTTGAAACGGTTATCGATGGAAGCAAGGTGCGCTGGACCATCCGTCGACATTAGTTGTCGGAAAGGGACGGAACTGAGCAGTGTGTGACCAGCTGACGGGATGTGCGTACATCTCTCAATGCGGTCAGTTTTAACTGAAAGGATTCTGCCTCGACAATGCCGTCCGTCAGCCGACGGGTTGTCACGGAACAGGACGGAGCAGTACACGTGGCTCCTCTAATCTATATGCTTTTAATCCAAACAGAAACTTGACGGCCTGCAACGTGACGTGACAGAACGGAACAGTGTGCTACAAGCTTTACTCGTTTCGCCATCTGGAAGGTGTCGTGGTACAAATGCACTTGCATCGAGCACATCGCGCATCGATCGCACTGGCAGAGTAGGCCAGCTGCACACTGCAGTGAACATAACAGTCCCTTCCCTAAAGCACCGAACAGAATCAAATGCACCACTGTCTGGTGGCAGTTCAGCTCATTCCCTACTATAGCCGTGTTGCTGCAGCTTGCTTACGTCAACCTTCGTCAGCGATGAATCTTTTTGGATCTCGTGCATGCTCAAAAGCTCCACTACTGGCAATCACCCGCAACCACCTCCGCGAGATGGTTTGCAAGTTGGCATTGCTCGCGCCTGGCTACATTCATTAGCATAGTTCAATCAATTAACTACGTCTTGTCACGTTAAATGTATGTCGTAACGAGTGCTCTGTTGAGCTTGTTGACTTTGCTGAGCTGTGATTACAGTTTCGGAAGGTAAAAAATGGCTAACGCAACGTTACTGCGCACGAGCGACGTCAAGTTTGGAGTCAATCTGTCTCTAACAATGGTGACTTCTGTTCGTTCTGTTCGGTGCTTTAGGAAGGTACTGTCGGTCTTACGCTAAACCGCCCTAAGACAAAAAGCTTTGCTTTGTCGGATGTTCACTGGGTTTGGTCACGATGGTTATCTGGTCAACTGCATACGAAACTCCAAATGGTTGCTGTACTGAGTGAGACCTTTCAGTGTTTAAGCTCCGCTGTGCATTGGCAGATCGAGTTATTTTGTATTGTTTTGTCGTAAGACATACTTTTGGTTACTTCGTCACACAAGGAAAAAAATGACTCGATTCGTCTGACAGCTTGTTTGAGGCATTGTGCGGCCAGCCCATTGAAACCCGTAAACCGATATCCTCTAATTCCCCCCCAGGCGTTTAATAATGACTTGTCCCTTACACCACTGGATACACTGAATATTTGACTTTTTACACAGTTGACTTTTTACAGTCACAGTTGACATTTTAAAGCATTTTCAAGCCGTTCACATTGTTCCCATTTTAAAAGAGATGATGTTCTCGCCAATCACAGATTGAATTTGGCTACAGAATATGCTCAAGGAGGATACATGTTCGCATAGGGAAAAAAAAGTCGTAACGATGAATTATAAACAGAAACAATTTTTTTTTTGTAGTTTGGCTTAGCAATTAATCAGTAGCGCTGCGCAGCTACTATCTCAGCGGGCCTTGGGTAATTCAAGTGTAGCTTACAAGGGCAAGCTTCAGTCAAGGAAGGAAGCAGCTCCGCACTTAAGGGTGGTTGCGTCATGGAGTTGCTCGCGCGACCAGAGTTTCGAGTTTTGGTTTCGGGTTTCGAGACGAATTAAGATTATTTCAGGCGTCTGGTAACAGGTGTCGCATCCATACAGTATGGGGTTTTTGATCATACGCTAGAGTAAACTGAATCTAAAGGAGTTACTAACTCATCATTTTCATAGACTCATGGTAATGACCATCACGCATGCCTGCCAAACTTTGCCAAAACAAAAACGACCACAACTCACTCCCATGTGGGAACCATTGAAGAAAGAGGAGTTCTTGGCTTTAATCGGCATACTGATCATCATGGGCTACAACGACCTACCTGAGATGGCGCAGCACTGGTCCACGTCCCCAGATCTGGAAAACCACTCCATCAGGTCGAGCATGACCAGACAGAGGTTCAATCAAATTTGGAACAACTTTCGGCTGTCCGAAGAACCGTCCTTCACCAGTATCGTTCCCCAGACTACATCGCTAACAACCAGGCAAGTCATCAAAGATCAGAAGGCCAAGGAGGATATGGACGCAATAATGAAGGTGCGACCGATGATGGAGGCCATCAACGAGGCATTCTGCAAGTGCAGGAACCCCGGCCCGGATCCACAGTTCGAAGTTGTATTTTTTGCCTGCTATCACAGACACTTTTCAAGATTCGAAAATCCCGCCCCAGTAGAGCATCTGTTTTTCTTTTTAGGTTTTCCTTTTTCCCACTGGAATGGAAAATGTGTGACTAGGCCAAGGACGAGTCAGGCAGCTCGCCGGGCCCCAACGTCCAACACCGCGCACCTAGCTACGAAAAACTTGAACCATAGCGCCGGCTAGACATTAAAATCATCGTCCATCGACAGAGCAGGACTCCAGCCTCTAAATTAAGACAATGCTACCCGCATGCTGTGAAACCGGGGCCAGATAGCGACAGTCGGGTACTGAAGAACATTGCTGCTCCGCACGCCCGACACACAACCATTTTTTCTGGGGGGTTGTCACACCGCATCGTCTTATAGAATCTACTGTTTCAGGGTACCAATTTGCTGCATAGGTTTCCAACAGTACTATAGCCATTAGGCATCGCCAAGATCTGATTGGGGCGGTCGGTTGGCTCAGATCATTGCTGCTCCGCACGCTGACATACACCTCTCGTTTCCAGGCAGGTAAACAAGACTAACCTGCACCACCAGTCATGTGCCCGAACCATGCGAACAAGACGTAAACAGAGACCAATGATGTAGCCGGCTTCGTGTGCCCTAGCCGAAAAATTGAACACACTCCACCATCGTAATAGCTAACCCATCCTCCGTGGCCCCAACTATCCACAGAAGATGTAGAGCACTATGACTGCAGAAAGCAAGTCAAACCGCTGAACCATTTCTTTTCTGCCGCAAAAGATATCAAAGAAACTAGCCGCATACCACGAGAGCCACTGACCATCATCAAGCAGACCAGTTTAGAACAGCATATCTGCAAGAGTCCGAAGGCGAGAACCCTCTGGTCACTACCAGTTCTGCTTACCTCAAATCATCGTCGTGCAAAACGAACCCAGTGGCCTGTTACACCAAATCTTCTTTGCCCCAGCGTCTACTACCTCGGAGACCTTTTCTTTCTCTGATATCGACTGATACCAACAATATTATCTTGCATGCCACGAAGCTGAAGCGAGGACCAACTGCTCATCACCAGTGTCATTCAACCGGTCCAACAGCTCAACCAATTGTAAACAGCGTACCTGCAAAAGCCAGAAAGCAACAGGCTTTCTCATAAACATCATCATTTCTCTCTGCTTCATAGGGTGCCAAATATACCTCGTACGGTTGCAACAGTCCTAGCCATTAGGCATAGCAAGGTTCGGAGCGGGGACGGACGGTTAACACAGAATAATGCTGCTCCACACGCCGACATACTCCTATCGTCTCCAGGCAGGCTGTTACAATGCACAGTCATTCGTTTCTGCAACCAAGTTTCCTGCGTATGTTTCCAACAGTGTAAGCCGTTAGGCATCACTTGGTTCTGAGTGGGGATGGTCTGTTAGCACAGAACATTACTGTTCCACACGCCGACATACCCTCTTCACTCCAGGTGGGTTGTTACACCACAGTCTCGTTTCTGCAGCAACGGGCACCGACGACGTAATTAGCCTTGCAGTAGACTCGCCAGGATCGAAAGCAGCAATGGTCGGCGCACCAACCTAATACCACATCTCTCCCAGCAGGTTGTTACAGCACATTGTCTTCGCTACAGAGTGTACCGACAAGGGAGCCACATACCCCGAAAGGCATTACGCATTGCTAGTTTGATACACAAAGGAGACGGCTTCGCCATGGACGTATGGTGTTAGCATTGTAATGCAGGAAAAATAAAAAGTGGTTGGATCACAGCCAAAATCGGCATTTAGCAGGGGATGTTGCCAGAAGGGCCACCGAAAAATGGGCTCCCTTGGACCAGCCCTGTCGCACTGGTGACCCTAAACGCACTTTTTGTAGCATTACGAGGGTTGCGGAAAAACAGTCAAACGGCCGGGGTTCGAAAACCAGCAGTGTGGGTCTCATGAAACTTGGTGTCAGGGTAGCCCTTGTCGCCCCCATCATTTCAAGCCTGTTCCAATGTCCGTACGCACCTTGTGAGCCGAGCTATTTAAAGAAAACCAGCAACGCCACTTCGAAATAGCAATACGAGTTTACGGCCCTGCAGTTAAACGGTCGGGGCTCGAAAACCAGCAGTGTGGGCATCATGAAACTCGGTATCAGGGTATTCCCCATTGCCCCCCTCCCCCCCTCCCCCCCTCCCCCGAATTTCAAGCTTATCCCCATGTTTGTGCATACCCTGTGAGCCAAGCTATTCGAAGAAAAACACATGACTACCTAAAAAAGCTACTGGGATGCTCCCGAATGTTGGCTTCAGCATGAATGTATGCAATTAGCATTGCTGACAAAGGGAAAATGAAAAGTGGTCAGATCACGGCCAAATTCGGCATGTGCCGAGGGTAGATGCCAGAAGGATGGCAGCGTAATGGGCACCCTAGGACCAACCATGTCGCGCTGGTGACCCTAAACGCACTTTTCGTTGCATTACGAGTGTTACGGAAAATCAGTGAAACGGTCGGGCTTCAAAAACCAGCTGTATGGACGTCATGAAACTTGGTGTCACGGTAGCCCTTCCACACATTTTAAGTCTATCTCCATGTCCGTGCTCACGCCGTGAGCCGCGCTACTCACGAATAACCCCGCTCGGCCATGCCACAGATCCCACAGGTATGCTGTTTCTCTGCAACCACTCGTGCTTTTGGTCTGGAACTTTGTAGCCATGGGTATTTCGTCCTCCTAAAGCAATCTAACCTATAACTAGGGTCGTAAGTCGTCTCGTTTGACCGCTATTGACCATCAAAGTATTTAACATGTGTTTTCCATAGTAGGCTTATACTGAAAATCGATTTTTATTTATTAACTCCCGTTCTAATAGGACTACGGTTCTGAAACTTTTGGACACCCTGAAGGGGTACGCACCTAGTTTAAAGTGGCTAGCATGTTGGGTTTGGGTTTGAAGAATTTGAATGCAAAAGGGAGCACTGGGCGTCAAAAGTCGGGATTTTTTCCTGTAGGTGACAGGGCTATGAACATTTTTGGGTGTCAAGGAGGTTTCTTCAGCTGGGTGCACACCAAATTTGAAGTGTCTAGAACGAACGGTTTGGCTTTGGAAAACTTAAACGTCTTTGGAGGTGCTTATGACGATTGTTGCAGCGTTGTGCGGGATGATGAACATGTCTTGTCACAAGTTGTGTGCTAGGGTCGTGGGGCCAAACACTCAAGATCCTTGCAACAGAAACGTGTGTGGCCGAAGCCAGATGGATACAGGTTTGCTGATTGGAGGCCAGAAAAAAGCCAGACCTGGTATCCGAGGATCTCGCTCAGAGGAAAAGCCAGACCCAGCATTCCGGGTTCTGGCTTACGTTCATCATACGCTTCACCACTTGTCCCCAACGTGTATTTCAAGCCTATCCTAATAAAAACCTCGCTCGGCCAAGCTAAAAAAATGGATATGTCCCACAGGCAGGTCGCAGCAGTGTGAGAGATGACGAATACGTCCTCTCGCAAGTTGTATGCAATGGTTCCAGATCATGAACTTGTTGCTTGCAGCAAAGCCATGTGTGGTCGAAGCCAGATGTATAACTGCTGCAGCAGTGTGCGGGATAACGAATACGTGTTGTCGCGAGTTGTGTGCTACTGTCCCCAGGCCAAGGATTGGTGTGCCTTGCAATGTGCTGTGGGATGACAAACACGTCTTGTCGCAAGTTTTGTGCTATGGTCCCCGGGCAAGGATCGGTGCCCTTTGCAACGTGCTGTGGGGTTACGAACTCGTCTTGTCACTAGTTGTGTGCTATGGCCCCAGGCCAAGGATTGGTGCCCCTTACAACGGGACGTGTGTGGTCAAAGCCAGATGGCTAAGTACCACAGCAGTGTGAAAGAAGACGAACACGTGCTTTCGTAAGTGTTCTGCAATGGTCCCATAGCCAAAGACTTGTGTTCTTTGGAACGGGAAAGTGCATGGTCGTAGCCAGATGGATAAAGCACAAGAGCTGAGAGACTCCGAAGTCAGGTAATAGCACTGCTGCTTTCAAGCTCATCTTCAGCCCGTTAACAACCCTTGCCTATCTGTTCATAGCCTGAAAACCGATGGAGCAAGATTGGAAGAAGAAAGGCTGCCTCAAACCTCGTCAACAGCTACCACTTCCCGAAATCTCATGCCTTCCGCTCCCAAGAGCTAACCTTCTGGCAACATCGCACAGCAAGATCAACAAAACAATAGGTAAGTCTCAAGCAACTTCTGAATATCGTCCTTTCATTTCATGCTCTTTTCGGTCATGAATACCGGCGGATTCTCACGTACTATGAGAATTTGTGGTTCACGTTTTCCTCTAGGTTTGCCGATGAGGCCAAACCCAGGTTTTCATTCAGCTTTCAAGCTCTATTTGCCCATCTTACTTTCTTTTTTCGTACGTATGGTCCCACAGTATTACAGAGCCAAATACTTAAAACTGAACTCTCTCATCCCCATCACTTACGGGGTTCAGGCACGCTGTGTCGAAGCGCGGTCAGGAACACACCTACAAGCGATAACCACCCTTTCATAGTGCATGCCATAATCGGCACCACAGCGCATTTATTCCTCTGTGGTAGAGAAGAACACAATTTACATTAACCTCCGGCATTGCTTTCGGGGTTCCCTGGAGTTCCAGCAAGCAATAACTAAAAAGACATGCTGCCTTTCCTCCAGAGAATTTATCGAGTGTCAAAGTGTACAAGAAGATGGAATTTAGGCCAAATCCTTTAAAGTACCCGATCTCGCCTGACTTGCCTGCAACCCCAGTCATAAGCTCGAACCATGCGAACAAGATGCAAACACAGACTGATGATGCTAGCCGACTTTGTGTGCCCTAGCCGAAAAAGTAAACACAATCCGTCATCGTAGCTGCTAACCCATCCTTCGTCCCCCTGAACTATCCGAAGAAGACATAGAACATTCAGATCGCAGAAAGCAAGTTGGTAAATGTTGCCACCTTTTTTCAGTTGTTAATTCTCGTACAATTCATAAGTGAAATGTTCCAGTTTGCTTAAATAGTGTAGAATTGACTATGGAATTGGATTCTGGTCGTGGTGGTACTTTGATTCCAAAGGAGTGGTATCAGAAATATTTTTCTGACTGTCCACTTAAGATAGGTCTTTTTCGATTCATTCTTACACTGAAGGAGAAGAGCGAGCAATGTATACTGGTAACTTTAAATGGGCAGACTGAGTATTTGGATACCATGGTTACTAAACATTACAAACCAGAACTGTTGGGTAAGGACTAGCTTTCGATCTTTAGAATTGATTATAGTCCGTACTATGACTTGAAAACCAAAGTCAAGAGTGTTAGGAAAGTTAAAGTAAATAATCAAACAATTAACACTAAAGAAATTGAAGCTGGTTTTCCCAAACTTTTTGGTCCTGGCTTAGGAAAATTTTCCAATTACAAAGCTAAAATACAGCTAAAGGCAAATGCTAAGCCTGTATACAGAAAAGTTCGCCCGGTTCCTTTGGCTTTGAATGAAAAAGTAAACCAGGAAATTAGGTGTTTAAGCCTAGGAATCCTGCAAGCAGTAGACACATCAGAATCGGCCACTCCGATGGTAGTAGTTCGTAAAGCGAATGGTGAAATTAGAGTTAGTGGAGATTATAAAACTACTTTTAATCCTCACCTCAAAGTTGATCATTACCCTGTTCCCAACGCCGCTGAACTTTCTAGTGAGTTTGCAGGAAGCGATAACTTTAGTCTTATCGACCTCAAAGATGCTTTTTTTACAAATAGAACTGCAGCCAGACACCGCCAGTGGAGAGAACCAGCAAACAAACATGACAAATCCGGGTCTCCACACAGTACAAAAGGGTGCCAGGGGCTCCAAAGCAGGAACTGCAAGGTGCCAAAACACAAGCGAGGGTTCACCACATGGCGGGCCAAAGGTACGAGCACTCAGGCGAGCCACTACTGCACGAAGTCACCTATCATCAAGACAGGCCAGCCACACCACTGACACGGCAGACTGGGGATTCAACAACACCAGACCGGCCCAGAGTGCAAACCTGGATTCAGAAGTAGGCATTACTTCTCCTGATCCAGATGAGGCTGGAGTCCACGAAGTCACGGACATCAAAACACCCATCACCATTGCTACAGTACCCGTGATTTGCCTGCATACGGAAATCCAGTTGAAACCACCAGAAGCCGACGCATGGGGCAGAGCCAAAGCAGAAGCAAACCAACAGAACTGCCTGATCACACCTGTCAGGCAACCAGCCTGGCAAAAGTGATGCCGGTCACAGCTCTGCATCCACAGGGCCAAGACAACACCAGACCACCCAGCAAACCACATTCAGCACATCCACCACGACGGGCTAGCCCAAGGTAAAGTAGACAGGGGCCACCCACCCAAAGGGAGGCCCCAATGGGGGTGCCCAACCAGAAGCCGCAGCACCAAATAGGCACATCCCAAGACCCAGACAGGGGTCAGAGCAGCCTTAGCATCCACACGAGACAAACGATGCCTGCAACACAAGGCTCGCAAGGGCAGGGAAGACAGTAGGAGTTCAGTGACAGCCCCCTACTCCAACACCTAGAACAGCCACAGGAAGCACAAGCGCTCATAACCACCCAAGCCCAAAGCCAGGAGTACCTCTCGACACCCAAGGCGTCAGCCGATTGGTCTCTGAGCGAAGTCCCTCCAGACCATGCATCTCGAAACCGGCTCAAACAGTGCCTCACGGGACACCACGCATGGCAAACACGTGGGACCATATCTTAGTCAGGCTCGTCCGGGGCATTCCGTAGACAGGGGCTGCCCCAGACTGGCCGCTCAAGCCGGTGTGCTACAGCAAGGCCCAGGTCGTTTAACACCGATGGTGGTAGGGACAGTGGTTATCTGCTTTGGAGTCTGAAGGTCGAATGGATGCAAAATTTAGCATAGTGAGACCTTAACTGTACAGTGGTTTTTGCCTACCATCTGATCTGGCCGTAGGATGGTGTGCCCTCAGTGCTCAAGGACGGTGCAGCGTCAGTAGTTGAAAAAATGGCCAAGCTTCGTGAGTTTATACTAGGCCCTTGGGGGAGGCAGTTATTTACTCGGGGAAGGAGGGACGCTCTTGGAAGGAATCGTTAAGGCTAGCAAGGACCTCCGAGGTACATGTCTGCCACCCTCTTATCTGGATGAGTTTTATACTGTACAGTCAGCGGGGTTCGCCCATGACCCACAGTGTCTGATCACTTTCGTGCACCTTTCTAGTTTTCCGTCAGACTCAAAACTGCATTTTGACGACTTGGAGTGCACACACGAGTGTTAGCAACACGGACTTGTGGCTTAGTAGTTATTAATAAGGGCTAGCGCATGTCGTGGAGTCGAGAAGACCAGTTGCTTTAGCTGATGGAAATAAAGAGAGTATTTGGTGTTCAGTGGTGGAAAGATGGTGCAGTGTAACAACCCGTCGGTGACAAGTGGGGTATGCCGGCGTGTGGAGCAGCAATATTCTGCGATAACCGGCCATCCCTGTTTTGACCTCGGCGATGCTAATTGCCTCCGGGCATGCGGCTAGTACTTTTCAGTACTCTCTGTTTCGGAGGAGTTGAACGACATATGGCTTGTATCACGGCCTGGTGTTTAGTGTCAGCTATGTCACCCTTGACAGATAGCATAAGTGACGGGGAAGTAGGACGAATAATAAGGAGTTGCCTTTAAATGTGGGCAGGATTTAGAGTGTCCGTGACTGATCCGCATTAAGGGGCAGCTCCAGTGTGGATCTCCCCTAAACAAGTTCGACCACGGTATTGCTTTACCGCAATATTGGAAAGTTATCTCAGAGGCCTACGACGTGGATCGTTTGTGGAGTGTTTTGTACTACATTTACTCATAAAGCTAGGAAAAACACAGACGTAACTTGCTAGTTGGGGACTGTCGGATTTTCCTCTGTTTATTCAAATAATGGCCAGTCAATTGGATCAAATACCTGGCCAAACATGGCATTTTGCAACAGGAATTATAAAGTTTCTGGGGTCGGGTCACTATTAACGCTTGGGCGAATTAGCATTTTTGCTAGGCAGAGTTTTTCACTTCGTTGGGAGACTTGGCTTTATGATAACGGTAGGAAAGAATGAAAATGTAAACTTACAGTTTGGCATGGCAGCTTCATACTTATGGGTCCGGACTCCAAGTAGGAAAAGGTAAACGGAATTGGAAGTCAGGGAACGGATTCATCCAAGGTAATGAAGGTTTCTGCTGAATGCCATTTCTCCCATTCACATTAAAATCTTCAGTAAACAAACATCAAGCTCTAACATGAGCAACATTGCTGACCCACAAGAGAACAGAGGGAAAAAGGGAATTAGGAATTGGAGTTGGTTTACAAATCAGGGGAACAACAACAATACAACAAAACAAAGGTAACTAAGCACATACATGAGCTTTATAGTAACAATTGGTTAGAGGTAGTAAGAGGTAGTGTTGTGCGTGTATGTCCATGAACGTGGCGAATTATGGTGGACTGTGACGACTGCGGGGAATTGGTCGGGCGTCACAATGACTGTTCGTTGATGGCTGCGGATGTTTCAGGAAACTGCGATGACTGCTGCTGTTGGCAGGGCAGGGTGTTGTGGAAGAAGACTATGAACCGTGGAAGTTGTGGGAGATTTTGATGCCTGCAGAATTGATGACTGCGCATAACACATTGCGATCCCTGAGATGGCTGATGATGTTACGGAAAACTGCGATGCCTGCGGCTGTCGTGGGATGGTAGGAATTATGAAGCTTAAACACCTGCTGAGAAACTTTGCGTGTGTCTAGTACCATCTTCGGGCCATTTACGCAGAATGGGATGAGCAGTGTCTCTGATGGTGGATTGCCCTCCCCCCCCCCCGACTTTGGTCAGATTTTGACAAAACGACACGCACGGCGACAGATCACAAGTGATTACCCATTGAATTTTAGCATATCACTAAATGGAGGAAAAGAAACTTACAAGGATTCCCCTAGAAACGGTGAGTGAACTGGGAAGAGCCCAGAGCTGAAGCCCCTGTCCTGAGTGGGTGGCGGAAAATGTGGCGTTTGGGAGGAGCCATCCCAACGGTTCGCGGGAGCCAAAGTCACCCTGAGGAAGCCAAAGTCACGGATTTAAGACACGTGCGGCTCTTTCAGCGGCTGGAGGACAGTTCTCTCCATGGAGTCGGGTTACTTTGGAGTGTAAGTGGGTGGTAAACTCCACCTAAGGCTAGATACAACCATGAGACCGATAGCAATCAAGTACCATGAGGGAAGTGTACCCACCCTTGGCTGGACTAAGCTCCTTCGGTGGCACTTGTGGTCTGTGGAGAGTAGGCCACTCGCCCACCCGACCCGTCTTGAAACACGGACCAAGAAGTCTAACATATGTGCGAGTCGTAGGGAAGTTCTCGGACGAAACCGGAAGGTTCACTGAAAGTGAAGATTGTCATATCGTCGACGTAGGCGGGATCCGTTTGGGCTACGGTTCGGCCGGTCTCGACCACAATGCTGGTGAGGCGGAGGAAGAGCATCCACATTCGGACCCAAAAGATGGCAAACAATGCCTGGTAGGACGAAACCAGAGGAAATTCTGGTAGAGGTCCGTAGCGATTCTTTCATGGAAATCGATCATCAGAGCTGGGTATAGGGGCTAAAGACTAATTAAATCGTCTAGCAGAAGGTTCCATCCGGAATTTCCCTCAGGATAGCTGGTGCTCAGATGTAACAATTTCTCATCCAGTACAGGGAATGATTAGAGGCCGTGGGACCGAAATGACCTCAACCTATTCTAAAACTCTCAAACCTCCGGTTTGCTTGTCTGAAGCTCGGACGTCAGATGCGACTGCCCAGTGAGGCACTTTTGGTAAGCAAAATTGGCGCTGTGGTATGAACCAAACGCCAGGTTATGGTGCCTTGATAACTGAAGTGGAGAAGGGTTCCATGTGAACAGCAGTTGAACAAAGGTCAGTCAGCCCTACGGAATAGGAGAAACCCGTTCCAAATTGGGGAGTGTGCGTCAAAATATAAAGCCACCCCAGAAAGACCGAAAGGGAATCGGAATAATATTCCCGAACCAGGATGCTGAGATCGATCCTTCATGGATCCAATGTGGCAATGCAAGTGAACTCGGAGATGTCGGCGGGAGTCCCGGGAAGAGTTGTCTTCACTTTGTAAGGAATGAACTCCCTGTAATCGGCTAGCCCGGAGAGAGGGACGTTGTTTCCTTAAAGCACCGTGGCTCTTGTGGCATCCGGAGCGCTCCTGACAGCCATTGAAAATCCAAGGGGAAAACTTGATTTTCGCACCGAGCCGTACCTTTATTTGATGCAGTTCTCCAAGGTGAACAGCCTCTAGACGATAGAACAATGTAGGAAGGGGAGGTGGCAAACCAGATCCGTAACTTAGGTTAAGGATTGGCTCTGAGGACTGGGACAATCGGGTTGGAGTCTGAAGCGTTGTGTGGCACTGCACCAAGACTGGGCATGTCCCGAGGGCGTGTACATGTGCGTTGATTCAGTGTCCTTAACCGGGCGTCGTTGGGCGTTGCTAAATGAATGCATGCTGGATGGACGAGCCCGGACCAGCATCGGGTTCTTCCCGCAGAATGTCTTAGCTGCGTGGCGGGCGTCGTGAGGGTGACTAACACTTGATGCACTTCATCCAGTGCCCAACAGTTGACCCAGAACTGGCACGGAGCAGGGGAATCCAACTGTCTAATTAAAACAAAGCATTGCGATGGCCGTAGGTTGGTGTTGACATAGTGTGATTTCTGCTCAGTGCTCTGAATCTCAAAGTGAACAAATACAACCAAGCGTGGGTAAACGGCGGGAGTCAATATGACACTGTTAAGGTAGTCAAATGCATCGTCATTTAATTAGTGACGTGCATGAATGGATGAACGATATTTTCATCTGTCCCTTTCTACTATTCACAGTCAAGGAAACTGGTTTGGCAAAATCAGCGGGGAAAGAAGACCCTGTTGAGCTTGACTCTAGGTCTGGCACTGTGAAGGGACATGAGAGACGTAGTAAAAGAGGGAGGCAGCAATGTCGAAAGTGAAATACCACAACTTTCATCATTTCTTTACTTATTCGGTGAGGCGGGGAGAGACCCGGGAACTCTGATTTCCCCAGGCGACCCGCTCCAAAGACACTGTCAGGTGGTGACTAATGATTGGGGCGGTGCATCTTTCAAATGGTAACACACACAGGTGTCCTACGGCCAACTCAGCGAGGACGATAGGAGTTTTAAGCAAGAGGTGTAAGAAAACTTACCACAGGGATAACTGGCTTGTGGCGGCCAAGCATTCATAGAGACGTATCTTTTTTATCCTTTGATGTCTGCTCTTCCTATCATTGTGAAGCACAATTCGCCAAGCGTTTGATTGTTCACCCACTAATAGGGAACGTGAGCTGGGTTTAGACCGTGGTAAGACAGGTTAGTTTTACCCTACTGATGACTTGTCGTTGCGATAGTAATCCTGCTCAGTATGATAGGAACCGCAGGTTCGGACACTTGGCACGTGGGCTTCGCTGAGTGGCCAGTGGTAAGAAGCTACCATCCGTGGGATTATTACTGAATGCCTCTAAGTCAGAATCCCGCCTAGACACGGCAATGATATTGTTTGCACCACGAGCTGAGGGAGGTACTGCTAGGCAGCGGCGCGAGATAGGGGGAGAACCCCCGGCTCACCACCGGCTGCGCCCTCGTAAGTGGCCGCTTTTTTTCGGGTGACCGAGTCACCCATACCCCGGTCACACTGCGATTACTATCCCATGCACTCAAGGTGGAGGTGCCAAATCGTCCGCAGATGACCTATGTACCGTTGGGGTGTCGTACTTAGTAGAGCAGACACCACATTGCGATCTATTGAGACTGGGGGATTTTCTTAGCATCAGCCTGATTGTTCTCCCAGTGCCAGCTCCTGGAATACCAAGGACGGCTTTTTCTCTGAAGTCCGAATGGTGACGGTTAATATCCATGCCACGCTGCCAGGGACTATAAGTCCTATCACTCATACAGCCAGAGAGAGAGATCATGTCCCAACCAACCACTTTTTTACTGAGGCTAAGTCCCCACACTTGCTAACTTGACAGAGCCCAGAATGCTGGGGTCTGGCTTTTTCTCTGAAATCCAAATGGAGACTGTTAATATCGACCTGACCTTTATGCTTGGTGGTTCGGACTCCTGCGCTAGATGCACTAAGAAACATGGCGTGGCCGAACAAGGTTTTGCAACCGATCAAAGCATGATTTTTTCACGTCTTCGGCTACTGCATGCAGTCGACCCTCAGTTTGGCATGAGGTTTTAATGCTCGTTTTCGTTAGTAGGAAATACCTTCTTCTGCGTTAGCAACGCTGATGTAAGGGTCCAAATCATAGGTGGGGAGAGCAGATTGGCATGTCCGTGTCCATGCCATGCTGCCCAAGAATAAGTCACAACTCTCATGCAGCCAGAGAGAGAGACCAAGTCTCGACCAATCTCTTTCGTTCTGCTACTTAGTCCCCACAATTGCCAGAGCCCAGAATGCTGGGTCTGGCTTTTTCTCTATAGTCCAAATGGTGAATGTTAACGTCTGCCGGACTTTTATGCTAGGAGGTACTCTGCCTCTGTGCGTTAAAACTAAAGGCTACAAGGTGTATTCAGTGATATGTACTTGGACTTGCATATTATTAGGTTGCTGAAAGCAACTTACCCTAACTAAAAGGAAGGGCACAAACACTCGTGTTGACATTTAGTAACTGGTTGTTTATTATGAGCTAGGCACATACATTTATAGCTTATGCTAAGTCACATGGCTTGTTACTATCGGCTAACAATAACTGATAGGTGCAAGATGCACTCTGTACCAACGAATCAGAGCAATAATGTTTAACACCATGAAATGGCAAAGGATGACAGTCATAAAGAACATGCAAATACTGTGTGCACGAAAGGTGCACACAACAACAAATCTAGGAACAGACCAATGCCCTCTATTAATGAAGGAGCATTGACTATTCATTAATCATTTACTTGTCATTCCTTATAACATTTGACCAGTTTAAGAATTCATTTTCGTACAAAAATAGTATTTTTATTATTATTGTCAGCTTGTTCAGAAATGAACAGCGCCATGATTTGTTTAAATTAATTATGTTTGTGACTTTAGGAGCTATTGACCTTGCACATCAATCCCCAGCTCCTGAGTCAACAAGAAGTGAAATGTCACACATGGGCAGTACCGGTTTCCTGCAGAAGAAACTCCGAGAAAGTTCCAGGCCAGGAATCCGGAAATAAATAAAACCAGTTGGAAGGCGACGTCACGTTGAGGAAGCCTTACTTCCAACTCAGCCTCCTACATGAGCAGCCCTAAGCTGCTAACTGTCCAACTTTCTTTATTATGTTAAGTTTAAATTATAACTGTTGTTATGTAGTTTTCTGTTATGCCTATTAAACTATTATTTAGAGTTACAAAGTTTAAAGTCTTTGAAAGGATCCACAGAGTCGTAGTTAAAATACTCACCTCTAACAATTGGTAACAGGAGCGTGTAAATTTTTAGGCAGAACGTAAAAATGTTAATTCACTTCCCAAACCTAATACGAAAATTGTTCGAGCGCTATTCATTGGTATTTCTTCGGAAATAGTACGCTTATGCAGTGGTATTCGCCGTCAAGTCAAGACTGGAGCCACGACAAGAAAGGGAAAGACGTTCCAAAATGGCAGAAAACACGACAGCTTCAAAGAACAGGCAGCATGACCGAAAAGGCAAGTATAAAATATTGTCAGCAGTTGCGAAGTTCAGCCAAACAGTATAGAATAGCGTGTTAAAGTTTTTTTTAAACTAAGAAGAATGACAGTAATCCCGCCGGAAAAATTTAAAGGGTTTACACGTAGCCTAGGTGTGTACTAACTGAAGTTTAATGATGGTAGAAGCAGCTTTAAAAATGTCTAGTATCCGAAATTTACAGCTTCTGGATGGGAAGAATTATGCTACTTGGTCAGGCAAGGTAAATTCGTTGCTTAAGCACCAGGGCATTTGGAATTTGTTGATGTCAGGAAAAGATAAACCTGTTGACGATAGGGAATTAGCAAAATGGGAACTAGCTAACGAAAAAGCATCTGGTCTAATATTGCTAGCTGTGGATAACGCCAAGGTTCAAGTGCCAAGAAATTTAATTGACGCATCAAAAATATGGAAGCATCTAAAAGATAGATACGAACCCTCCAATATTTTGAGGTATACGTCGCTACGAAGACAGTTGCACGACTTGCGTAAAACTAATGATATGTCAATAAGTGAATACTTGGGAAAAATAGGGACTATATTTGAAAGCATAGCCCAAACCGGTAAAACCATTGACGATGAAGAGAAAGCATGCTACATTATACTAGGCTTACCAGTTTCCTATGACAACTTAATAACAAGTTACTTAGCACCTTTAAAGAAGGATGAAAGGCTTAAATGTGAAGACATAGAACATTTATTAATGATGCACGAGTCTAAACAAATTGCATTGTCTGAAAGTACAACTGTTTCAGAGATGACTACCAAGCAAATCAAAGACAGCAGCCAAGATGACAGCAGATTCAATCCGACATCACGTGCTACAGATGCGGCGGAAAAAATCACAAGTCCAATACCTGCAGCTCTCCAGCCCCACCCCGAGACCAAAGAAGAGAACGTGGCCGAGGACGAAGCAAGTGGCGTGGTAATCATAATGATTCTCAAAGAGAAATTTCTGCAAGTAAGGAAAGTGTGTCAGGTTTCACGTATGCAAAGTATGTTAACGTAAGAGCATACACAGCAAAAACAGGATGGAATTTAAAAAATGCACTAGTGGTCGATTCCGGTTTAGCGTGGCACATCGCCTGCAATAAAAATTGGTTTGCAAGCACGTATAACATTGAAACTGAAAGTGTAAAATGTGCAACGAAGGCTGACCCAGTCTCGACTAATATAGAAGGTGTAAAAATAGACACAAATGGTGTAGTACTTTCCATGCAAAGAACTTTATTTTTACCCGAATTCGAAGTGAATTTATTTTCTGTTGGACAAGCAATGAAAGCCGGCCTCCGTATAGTATTTGATCAAGATCGCTGTGAAATAATTCAGAAAAAGACAAATCGTCTGATAGCATCAGCAAGTTATATTGCCGGATTATTTATAATTAATGACCCAAAAATTACTCAGTCATACAGTTTAGTATCAAGTTTAAAGAGTGGAAACTTGGCGCAAATACAACTAGAGTCAAGTGAAAAGAGTAGAATAGCTTTAGCTCAAACCAGTGTTAACCAGCCAGCGTATCAAACTAACTTGAAGCCTAACTCTGACGTAGGTCAAGTGCCCGCATTTCCCTGCACGCAAAATGCCGACAAGGAAGCCAGGCAAATAAAGTTAAAGCAAGGTATCTTCAATAAAAGCACTTACGTGTGGCACAGGAGGTTTATGCATGTTTCAGCTTTAACGTTAAAGAAAATGGCCAAATCAAATGCATTACGTGGTTTTTGCCATAAATCATTAATAAAACCAAGACCAAATGCATGTAGTGACTGTCTCCAAGGAAACATAAAAACAAAGCCTTTTAAAACTATCAATGTAGATCGCATACCCGAGCGCTTAAGTATTGTTTACTTTGATATTGTTGGGCCGTTTCCTACCCCAACAATGGCAGGCTCTTATTATTTTGCAACATTCATTGATGGCAAAAGTCGATTTGTTCAGGTAGCGTTCCTGAAAACGAAGGATGAATTGTTTGAACAATTTAAGCAATATAAACTCAAAGCTGAAGCCGCAACGGGTTGCAGAATAAAAGTTTTTCAATCTGATCACGGGAGGGAATATGAATCAAAATGTATGGAAGATTTCATGTTGCAAAATGGAATTAAACACCAGTTCTCCCCCCCCCCCCCTTACATCCTTCCTCCAATGGAATTGCTGAGAGGCAGAATTTGACGATAATGAGTTTAGTCCGAACAACATTAGTCCAGGCTAAATTACCAACATAGTTTTGGGGTGAATTAGTAAATACTGCAGTTTACATTCGCAATCACTGTACTAATGTAAGAAACAAATTTATGACACCAAGACAAATGTGGGAAAACACGAAATGTAAACCCACGGTAAAATATTTTAGAGCAATTGGTCGTCTTTGTTTTGCGCTCAAACCACCACTGAAACGTTCAAAGCTAGATGCTAGAGGAATTCCATGCATAATGATCGGCTATGATCAACAATCGAGAGCGTACAGACTATATGACATTTACAATAAGAAGAAAATTGTTAGCAGAAGTGTAACCTTCCAAGAGGACGCACTAGGCTCATCCAGACTGTCCGACAACAATGAAGTCCAAAATGGTAAAGACCTAGACTCGCTAATTATTGACTTGTCATTCAATCCAACGAAAGTTGAAGACAAGGTCGAACCACTACAACTTCAACCTACCCTAGTTTCACCTCGGCCGCAAGTGCCGCAGCCAATGGTTCAGACCCCAGAAGTTCGACTAACCAGAAGTCGCGCCCTAAGAGAAGGGATAGTAGTCCCAGAAATCCACCAGAAGACTTCGTCAGAGGGGGACACAGCTCACAATGCCGTTTTTGCCGAAGCCTCTAATGATTTCAAGAAAACGGAAGATGACTATGTTTTTGCATTGAATGCGACTTCTCAAGAACCGAGAACTGTAATTGAAGCCATGAACAGTCCGGAAGCAAACCAGTGGAGAATAGCCATGAATGACGAGTACGGATCTCTCATAGCAAACGGAACTTAAGACCTAGTGGACCTACCAGATGGCGCCCACACTATAGGAAGAAAGTGGGTGTTAAAAATAAAGAAGAATGCCAAAGGCGAAATAGAGCACGCCTAGTGGCAAAGCACGCCTAGTGGCAAAGCACGCCTAGTGGCAAAGCACGCCTAGTGGCAAAAGGATTTGCACAACAATATGGAGCTGAATTTCAAGAAATTTACGCATCTGTTGCCAGACTTTCCACCATCAGACTTTTAATTTCAGTAGCCGTCCAGAAAGGTTACTATATAGATCAGTACGACATAAAAACTGCCTACTTGAACGGTTTCCTAGGAGACGGAGAGCAAATTTACATGGACCAACCAGAAGGGTTCGTTGTTCAAGGTCATGAGCACCAAGTATGTCGTATAATCGTAGCCTCTATGGGTTAAAACAAAGTGCACGAAGGTGGTACATACGTTTCGCCGAGGAAATGCAAAAGAATGGCTTGAAGAGGTGTCGTTCCGATGCTTGTGTATTTTTCTTCAGAGAAGGCAAAGAAATATGTCTGTTAATTGTATATGTGGATGATGTCGCCGCCATCACTTCCGGTCCAAAGATGCGACAGTTTGCAAGAAGCGTTTTGAAGAAAAGCTTTGAAATTCACCCTTTTGACTCAATAAATTTTATGTTGGGAATCCAATTTTCAGAGACTCAAGATGGTGCTATCACCATGAACCAGACGCAGTACATCAAGAAAGTTCTGTCACGTTTCGGGATGCAGGATTGCACTCCAGTGACGAATCCCTCAGTACCAAGAGGACAAGAGACACGAGAATTAACTGAATGTCCAGACAAGATTCCACTACGAGAACTTGTTGGTGCACTCTCTTACATTTCAAATGGCACACGCCCTGATATTTCCTTGCCGTGAACTGCTTAGCACAACGTGCATCCACACCTACAAGAGAGGATTGGCAAGCCGGAAAGAGAATCCTTCGATACTTGCAGGGAACCAAGGCGCAGAGCTTAGTCTTACGACCAGATAACACCGGACTCCAAATATACACTGATGCGAGTCATGCAAGTGATTTGGAAACTCGCAGGTCCACAACAGGAGTAGTGGCAACTTATGGCGATGTACCTTTCCTTTGGAGATCAAATCTACAACGGACAGTTTCCCTGAGCACCATGGAACCTGAGTATAAGGCGATTTCCCAAGGCGTACAAGAGTGCTTCTGGACTAGAGAACTATTAATTGAAACAGGTATCTCACCTGCTTATGGTGTCAAGCCTACACCACTTTGCACGGACTCACAAAGTGCTCGTGCCCACGCAGTGAGCTATGTGGAAAAATTACGCACAAAATACATAGACATTATTCATCACCATGTGCGTGAACGAATAGAAGACAAAAGTGTGGAAATACTTTACATCTCGACAAAATCAAAAATGTTGCCTATTTTATTAACAAAATCGCAGCCTGAACCAAGACAAAACTTGTTGACTAATAAATTAAATGTTTTTGTTTCAAGGTAAACCTCCTTCAGTCAGACGGGGAAATTGTCAGCTTGTTCAGAAATGAACAGCGCCACGATTTGTTTAAATTAATCATGATTGTGACTTCAGGAGCTATTGACCTTGCACATCAATCCCCAGCTCCCGAGTCAACAAGAAGTGAAATGTCACACATGGGCAGTACCGGTTTCCTGGAGAAGAAACTCCGAAAAAGTTCCAGGCCAGGAATCCGGAAGTAAATAAAACCAGCTGGAAGGCAACGTCACAAACGTTTTGAGGAAGCCTTACTTCCACCTCAGCCTCCTACGTGAGCAGCCCTAAGCTGCTAACTGTCCAACTTTCTTTATTATGTAAAGTTTAAATTATAACTGTTATGTAGTTTTTTGTTATGCCCATTTAACTCTTATTTAGAGTTACAAAGTTAAAAGTCTTTGAAAGGATCCACAGAGTCGTAGTTAAAATGCTCACCTCAATTATATTGCTGGTCTGAAAAAATTTTAAACTATTATTTGCCAAATAACAGAATTTATGAACTTTGCAACATGATTCAAAGATGTACAGTACAATGACACTGTCAAAAATTCAATACAGACTTACAATTCAATTGAATATCATAATTCGAATTAAATTTTCAAACTCTTCACAAAATTTTAATCATTTTCAGAAATTGATATTCGCATTATCTTTGTGCCTTGCTTTAAAACTGATTTTATATTGCCGGGCACAAGTTTTTGTAGCTTGTTGGGTACTTCCAGCAATCGGTAGTTTTTCATAACCACAGAATGACGTCAAACTTTGTTTCTATTTGAGTAAGTCAAGTGAGTAAGTAAGTAAGTGAGTGAGTAAGGCTTTGCTGCTCCCCAATTTGACGGCTTTTTCTCAATAGAGAAAAAATAGAAAAGAAAACAATTCATTAGACATATTTTTTACAATTTTGAAACAATTTATAAGACAATTCTACTGTTCAGTGCTTCTTTCTCTAAAAAAAAAAA